>JAKSZP010016382.1:0-49861 GCA_022478985.1 Massospora cicadina | reverse complement strand
ATTATTTGATGAAAATCATGACAGGGCCAAAGGGCCACTTGAAAAGCGATTCTAGCATCAAAGTCATCTAACACTTTCGCTCCAGCCACGATCTGCTATTCCTGGTAAAATTGATCTGCGAAGCTAGCAAGAGACTCATCTTTATGGAATTGAATTCCCATAAATTCTTGCTTGCATTTTGACATGTGGGTTGGACTCCTGAACTCCTTCATTATGGCCGCCTTTGCCTTGGCATATGACCAGATGTCCCCCTCCAGGTGGGGTAACACTAGGTTTTGACAGTCAGTGTCCAGGCAGTTCAAGACCATCATTGCCTTTTGACAATCCCTGTATCCATTCATAGTCATGTCAAACAGTCAGAAAAAAGCTGGGGCGCTATCCTAATGGAATGTTGGCAATTTTGGTGTTGCTCTAAATTCCTCCAAGTCATTTCGGGCCAATTCTCTTGGTTCAGCCACTCAGCTAACTTGTGTAGTGACTTTGGGCGTCATCTCTGAAATGGCAATAAAGGTGGGCGGCATATTTCTCAGGGTATTTGACTTTCCAAGTATCATGTGAGGACTTCTCTCTTTGGCATTGCTGGCCATATCAGGCTTACAAGCACATCTGTGAGCTTTCAAGTCCTCCACTTCTTTGATCAATTTCTTGATATCCACACCAAACTTTCATAAATGAACGCGATCCACTTCTCACTCCGTTTTCAGGAATAGGACCTCTCAAACAAGGTCTCCTTCTTTCTTCTTCAATGAGTTTACTTTACCGAGTAACTCATTCCTGAAGTTGACTACATTTTCTACTCCTTCCTCCACCTTGGTGACTCGTTCTTCCAAGGTTGTGAACTCCTGATGGTCCACTAAGTTTAAGGCATTCTGATTCACAGTGGCGATCTTGGTCCACAGCTTGCGCATTTCTCCTTTATATGACCTTATGAAATATTCTTTACTCAACTACCCCTGTAGTGAGCACCAACTTGTAGAAATTTACTTAGGATTGATTATTGGCCATCAACTCAGTAACAATCTTACTGCACAGGTTCAATTTCCTCGTGCACTTCGTTGTGTTATATAGAAATGTATTAATCAATAATAGTATGGAGACTATTATCTGTAGTTGAGTTTATACTATTATTAGGCCCAACGCTTCAGCCAGTACTTCCAATTAAATACTCTGTAAGTCATACTCATAGGGATTAATTCCCTATATTCTTGTCCACCCAATCTTCATTAAGATACCCCAGTGACAGTCTCTCTTGGCCCAACACACAGTTGGCAGCTATCCTTGATTGTGGTTCCTTCATCTCTAGATCCCCACTCGGATCTTTACTCTTCTCTCTGAGAGTCTTCCAATTATTGTCTTCTGCAATAATATCCTTGAGATGGAATGACACAATAGAAGCTGATAGTCTAACTATACACCAAATTGACAATATTACTGTAGATACTACTAATCTTAATAATAATGTTTTAAATATATATTTCTTTTATATTCTGGCTTCCTGCCATACAAGGATCTTGGTCCACCTGACTGATTAAATCCTTGTCATCTGTATCAACCCCAGGATGGGTGAAACCAAATGGAAAGTCAAGCTGATCTGTATATATTCCAAAATGCTGTTTTTTATTATAGTAAATCCTAGGGAATTATATAGTTGGGGATTCAGCTGTCTAACCCTTGGTTGACACCTCTTCAATGAAATGGCAGCCGTTGCCATTAAATCACCCTTCCTCGTCTTGGCAGTGATGGTCTTCCCCATCCTATTTAGGATTCCGTCGTTGGACATCCTTGAGACCTCAAATGGAAAGAGTTGGAAAACATTTCCCTAACGTTTTCCTCTTGATCCAAGCGAACTAATCATAATTGGCTAGCGACCTGCTTAGGCAATGGGACTTATTTTCCATTATGGCAGGTCACTTCACCAACCAATTGACTCGCTAGTTGCAGGCGGCATCACTCGCCTCACAACTCACTATTCATTCCCAATCAGTTAGTGATGAAACCTGACTGATCCCAATTAGTACACCTGATAGTTAATCACTATCAGATGCCCCTATTTTGTTGGCCACTCCGCCCAATGAGATCTTAGGTATTCATCCGGATTGTTCCCTGACAGATACAACCAGGTGAATATCCCAAAATCCCCCAAACATAGTTCATCCGAAACTTGGGCCAACTGATTTCTGATTAACTTCTCCTTAGGGAATTTTCCCCCTATCAACACCAGGTAATTTAGCAGGCTGGGAATATGGGCGAAAATCCCAACAGCAGCCTTTGCTTACAAATGGGTAACTGCAAGAGCCTCGCAATCCATCTCTGGTGCTTGATACAGCTGTTTCACTCAGTCAGGGGAACATGAGTATGGGTGGAAATAGACTGTTCCATGTCTATTTGGCAGCCCTTTTCCTGCATAATATATTTGATCGTTGGCAGGTACACCATATTGATCATATCCAGTTTATTTTGCAATTCATCATAACTTGGTTGTACTTACCACACATGTACCATGTGAACTGATTCCATTTGTTGATCTTCCAAATTTTCTCAAATGAACTGATCTGTGCTTTGGGGTTGAAACTGCTCAGTATCTATCAAGGGTTTTCTCCTCCTACCCTGTATTGCCAGTAATGGTATTGTGATATCTTTTGTTGGGGAATCAAAAGTGGCCTCACAGGTCCGCAAAAGTTCTACCATTTGATCCATCTTTGTATTCATGTTCAAAACGAATATTCTAGACTAATTTAGCTCATTATGGCCTCACAGCACTAATAACATTAGAACCCAAGCACCAAAATAGGTCAACACTCCTGCCTCAGCAAGTATATGAGCTTGTTGATAGAATCAGTTGGTAAATGCTTCAATAAACTCATCCTTTTTGAACTGGATGCCCATGTACTCCGATTTTCAGTTGGTGACTTGCTCAAGGCTGCCAAACTCTCCCATCATTGCATCCTTCACTTATTTGTAAGTCCACTCATTGTCAGCTAATTGTCTATAATAAGATCTTGCTCTCAATGTCAAGGCAGTTGATCACTGCAACGTCCTTTTGGTAATCCCACATACCACCATGGCCATCTCAAACAGCTTGAAGAACGCAGTATTATTGTCTTTATGAAACTCTGGCAGCTTTGTATTTGGCCTAAGTTCCATGTTCTTAGGGGTATTATTGCAAGTTAGAGCCGCAGGCTGGTGATATAAACTGATGAGAAGGGCGCCATACCTATTAAGTTGCCAGGGTTCCTAGCGCCTTACAAGGAGCTTTGTGACTGAATTCAGTAGAGCTGTAATCACTGGATTAGGAGCCTTCCTTTGAATACAATAGTTCCGCATTTGGGATCCTCATGATAATAGCTGGGTGTCTCCTTCCAACTTGGATAAATGATCAGTGATCTTCTTTTTCCACTTCTTCTGACCTGACTTTCATGTCTTCAATTCTTAATACTTCCGCCGCAGTATGTGACGGTTGTGTGTTTCCCTCAACATCACATTTCCCTGATCTTTGATAAGACAGGACAATCTGGTGTGGAAGATAGAGGGGGTGAGAGAGCAAAAGTTTTGGCTAGACCCCAGCTAGGGACTGAGACTAGGGGAGGACAGCGGTCAGAGATTTCATCAGTTTTAGGCTAAACTAAATGGTTTTAAAGTGGGTGGGCTCTAGGTTATAAGTGGATTTGAATCATAAATGGAACGATCCTTGGGTGTGGTGGCTCAGCAACTACGGAATTCAATATGGCCTAGAACAATGGGGTTCGCTTATGGAATATTTTAAAAGATATAGTGTCAAGAATTACGGATGAGCTTGATCTATATTGGCAGCAAGAGCTATAAGAGAAGGGATTTGGGATAGGAAGTTCTTTAGTTCCTTTTTCTATCAACTTGCTTAGAATATATCCAATAAAGCCATTCTTGAGTCTTATATATTTTTATTATTGTCTTCCGAGGTTTATACTGGAATATTTAGTCTAACAGCTGCCATTTTTGGCCAGTATAAACATGAGGTGGACTTTGAGAGTGATTTTGGGAAGGTTATTGCCTCCCTATACACCTTGCCTTGGGGTTGGGGCATGTTTCTTGGGGTAATCATACTTGCAAATTTCCTCCAATGGGTGTTTATCTACAGCACTTGTAGCGCATGCACCAGAAGAATGGTCTCAGGACCTTGTCCGCCCTTTGGTCATTGACTTGGTTCCTGCTTCCCAATTCCTTCGTGGCTCAATTGGAAGGAGCCGGTGAATAAAATTAAATGGAACTCATTTACTTTTCTGTCGTTGTGGTGGCAAGCAAAAGAGGATCCAACAGCAGTTATGTTCAATGTGTGGTATCACCATACCACGACGCTTTAATGGTGATATTTTCAGCAGCGTTTTTTCTTCGTGAGGTATACCAGGTTCTAGAGTTTGTGTCCCAGAGTGGTGGGAAAGTGGTAGGACCAGTGAAGACCAGAGAAATAATTCCATCAATGCTGTGTTTGGAGGAGTTTAACTGATCCATCAGACGTTTATCCATGTTCAGTTCCAAGTACAGTTGACAAAGGCGTCAGGGGGTGAGGAACAATTTGTTTTACAGTTGAGCCAAGTTTTGGTGATCTTGACAATGAAGCTTTCAAACTGGGTATGGGAACTTTTGGAGGAGCAGGTGGGGTTGCCTGGCTCAGCAGAGGAGTGTTTGGACTTAATTGACTGAGCGGCGTGTCCATATGAGGCGCAAGATTCAGCTTGTTTGGCATTGCTGAAGTGCAGTCAGGGGAGGAAGTCTGTGGAGGAATATGGTCAGATGTTTCAGGCACTGGCCACAGCAGTCAAGGAGCCAGAGTCCCAGCTTCCTCACATGTTCCGTCAAAATTTACAGGCTGATTTTTTACTGTCAATGGAGTCAGTGCGACCTGCGGTGACGTTGGAGGAAGAGGTGGCCTTGGCCTTGCAGGTGGAGCGGCAGGTGTCCTTGGCCCAGGCTCGCCAAGAGTTGGTGCAGTTACCAGGTGGTTTTCATGGGCAAGTGGCAATGAGATGAGCAGGTTTGGAACCAGCTACAGCTCAAAAGGGTTTGGGTAAGTGGAAGAGAAAGGAAAGGGCCAGGGGGAGCATGGAAAGGGTGGCAAATTTCCAGAGGAGGTGATGGCTGAGCCCCCGTTTAGGTCTCTGAGGCCCCAAGAAAGAAGAATAATGCACCCTATTATTTTTGCAAGAAGCCATTGAAGCCAGTGTCCCAGAATAAACACTTTCTTCACTTTATCTGTACTTATTTTTTACCCATAGAAGTTTAAAAAGGTCCTAGGAAGAAGGAGTGTGGAAAGGTCCTGGCCCTGGTGGACACTGGGGCTGATAAGAATTATGTGGATGAGGAGTGGGCAAGAAGATATGGATTGCCGTTGCAGGACGATGGATTTGTGTTGTTGGTGGATCCCACCAAGAGGACTGCGGTCTGGAAGGTTCAGACCAAGATCCTGTTGAAACAAGGCTCAGATGAGTTTGAGGAAGAATTTCATGCTGTGGCTCATTTGCCTCACCCAGTGGTGCTGGGGATGAGATGGTGGCAACAGTTCCATCCGCAATTTTGATATGATGAAGGATAAAGTGCTCTTGTCGCCTAAAGGCTCAGATGTGTGGGAGTTCCAGTCCCAGGGATTATCAGGGAAATGAATGGGGAAAATATCTTCAGTCGCGCCATTGGAGGGCTTGCCAGAGGAGTACCAGGAGTTTGCATAAGTGTTTGAACCTAAGGGTAAAGCAGCCTTCCCGCCTACAAGGGACTTTGTATTTGATTTTGGTTCAAAGAGGGCTCTGAGTTGCCAAGGGGATGTCCGGTTTATCCATTGAATCCTCGGGATCAGGATGCTCTTGATGAATATGTCCATAAGATGCTAGGTTTGGTTTGATTGTGTCATCCAAATCATCTGTGGTTTTACCAGTGCTGCTGGTACCAAAGGCGAGTGGGAAGCTACATCCTTGTGTGGACTTCCGGTGGCTCAATGCGGTGACAGATCCTGAACCTTATCCAAGGTCACTCCTGGAAGACATTCTGCCCATGATTTTGGGGTGTGTGGTGTTCACAAAATTGGATCTAGTTGATGCATTCAATCAGATTCCTGTGCGGCTAGAGCACCAGAAGTATACCGCATTTAAGTTCCACTTGGGGGATTGTTAGTCAGGTTATGCCATTTGGGCTGCTTAATGCCCTCACAGTCTTCCAACGCATGATTGACTGTGGGTTGAGGGTATTGGTAGGTAGGAGTTTTGTTGCCTATATGGATGATATACTGGTATTTTCCAGATGATGATAGATCACATGAAGGATGTAAGGAGTGTGCTGGAGGCGGTAAGCCAGGTGGGCTTGAAGTTAAAGCCATCCAAGTGTGAGTTTATAAAGACTTTCTATCCTTTATGGGGAAGTAGTTTTCAGGGTGGTTTAGCGACATGTCCTGATAAGCTGCGAGTGGTAAAGGAGTGGAAAGCCCCCAGAAATCAGACCAAGGTGCAGAGTTTTTTGGGAGTAGTGAACTTTGTAAAGAGTTTCTCCAGAATTTAGCCAAGTGGGCTGTGCCATTGACAAGGTTGATTGGGAATGTACCCTTTGTTTGGGGGGGAGGCTGAGGAATGGGCTTTCCAGCAGGTGAAGATGAGTCTGCTGAAAGACACAGTTCTGGCCCGTCCTGACCCCAACAGGCCATTTGTAGTGGAGACAGATGCGTCAAACTTTGCGCTTGGAGTGATGCTATTGCAAGAGGGTAAGAAGGGGTTGAGCACCCCGTCTGTTACTTCAGCAGGAAGATGGGGCCTGCTGATACAAGTTACCCAGTCTACAATAAGGAACTTTTGGCAATAGTAGCGGCATTAGGGGAGTGGCAACACCACCTGTTGTACGCCAGGCATCCAGTTGTGATCTGGACTAATCATTGAGACTTAGAGTATTATAAGTCCCCACGTCTGATGAATCAGAGACAGGCCCAGGGGCACTTAGATTTGGTTCAGTGTGACTTGCAGATCATGTATAAGCCAGGGAAACAGAATATCATGCCAGATTTGCTGAGTCATGATTCAGTTCTTGGTGTTTTCTGAGGAAAACTTAAGAGGTTTAACACCGCTACGATGTTGCCATTGAGTCTGTTTGCAATGATATGGGGTGGAAAAAAAAATCTTAGGAGGTTTTTGGACTGGCAGCAGAGGAGTGAGTTCAAACAGTGGGTTTTGGATGAGAAAAGAGAAGTGGAGGCGAGAAAGAGACATGCGGGGTTCTCATTCTGAGGGTCTTATCCAGCATGAAGGAAGGATCTGGGTTCCAGTGATGAGTTTGCAGCAGGAGGTGTTAGCAGATAACCCACAATCATCCTTTGACTGGACATCCAGGTTGGTAGAAGACGCTGGATTTGTTTTATCACCATTATTTATGGATGGGAGTGGGTGTGGCTGTACACCAGTATGTTGAGCAATGTGTCATGGTTGAATAACTTAATAGTGGGAACCAACGCCAAGGATTAGGCTGGGCGACAGGAGGCCTAGAAGGTGAAACTTCAGGCTCTTCCTGACCTTAAGCACACATTAGACCAACGCTGGGTACAAGCCAAGTATGCCTAGGTTGGTACTAATAAGGTGCAAAACGCCCAGCCCCTTTTGTTGGCCCAGGCGTTGATATGAACAGTCTATGTAACAAACGAAGATGGTTCAATTTGGTTATTTGGAGAACAAGGTTTTGATCCCATTCAAGCTATTAAATTACAAGCTTGGGTAGAATACAGCTTCAATTGATCACTCAAGTGAAGGCACTTTTGGTGTATTCTACCAATTCAGATGGGAGCGTTTGCCTACTTGAGTGTCAAGGCTTGGGCCCACTTCCGCAGACCCATAATTACCCCAACTCAGTTTAAATATGCATTTCGTGACCAACATTCCTTGTTGGTCAACTTTTCACAAATAACCTACCCGTTTTTTTACGTTTTCTGATGGTTCCTTGGGAAAACTTGGGTGCAGACCTCTTCAAGAAGATCTCCAACTATGTTGGCCACTACATACTATCCTAATTTATGTAAGTTTCAGATGCTCCCTTGGGCTGTTCAGGTCCCCTCCAGATTGAGGCACCCAAGCCTCCTGGCACCTATTTACACTTGATTATGGACTCTCATCTGGGGTCCACTCAAGCTGTGTTGTTTCTCACTTACCTGGTACTGTATACCTCGCTCTACACCCTTGCCTTGGGTCCCTTTTGTACAGGCACCATTTGAGATGCCTTGTTTCCCATTCTCCTAATGGCTAGTTCCTTAGCAGTGTGGGTTTGCATCCCACAACACCTTACTGGGAACAAGAGATTTACAGACACTCTCTTAACATTAGTCAACCAACCTTTTTATATGTGCATAAGAATTATCCATGTGGGATTTTTGTTATGTGTAAACTGGGTGTGCTGGCCGTCTTTCGCTGCCACAATGATGCTCACCACAATTTTCTCATTTGCTTTATTTTGGTGCGTCTCAGCATTATTCTTGCAACTACTAATTGGGAAGTTCCCACCCTTCCTGCTTGTACCTGGTAGTCTCAGACTTTTCACGATCTTGTTGTTGTGATTCCCCGCCTTTCTCCTGAGACTTACTCAAAATTCAACAGGTCTGGCTTCCCTTGAGCCAAAACCCTTCTTGGATAATAACAATTTGTCTAGTTCACTTCCACTTTTGTGGGGAGTGGATATTTTTACCAGCTGTCTCCAGATGCGGCTGACTGTGTTTTTGCAGTGTTCTGCACTCATCCGCTCTTGTGGCGATCAGTGGAAGGCTTGGAGTGGGTCCTGGAGCAAAGTCGTTCTGATGGAGCCTCCATCTGTTCCCTCTATGAGTTTTTCTCGCTGCGTCAAGCGGGTCATCCAGTAAAAGTATATTTAGATGAATTCTGTGAAAGAGCCCAGGCTTTATCATTGCCCGCAAAGTTAAAATGTCATTTCTCCACCTAACCTTGGACCCATCTGGGAGAAACTCCCCAATTTGGCAGTCGCCCCCTTACAACTTTGATCATTTTGTTGAAGCCCTTTGGGATGGTTTCCCCACCCCAACCTGGAAGGGCAAGGTAATTTGGCCATAATGGTTTCACTCGGATTGGACCCTATAAATACAGAAGCCAAAAAGTCATGCGCATCTCTCAAAGTGAAGGAATCTCATCCTTCTAAACCTTCAAGTTCTTCTGATTTTTAGCTGAACAAGGGTCTAGCCCCAAGACTAATTTGAAGATTTCAGATGATTCTGCTGAGATGATGTCACCCGTGGATGCCCCTATAATTACCTCCATCTGTGACTAGTAATATTTCCTTGAATTGTGAAGCGCTTCCCTCTGATTCCCTCCCCGTTTTGGAGGAAGTTGAGGGTCAGGGTGAGTCTGGATCTGAATTTATTCAAAAAATGAAACGAGAATAATGGGTTTTTTCGCACTGTGTTCCTGAAATGCAAGTTGAAGCATTGACATTAGCTTGGGGTAATGGCCCTAGATAATGATGGATATTGGACCCTCTAAGAAAGTATGGGGTCGTTGGAGCCTGAAAACACGATTTATCATACAAACGTTATATCCCAAAACGAGCCGTTTATTAACTCTAACAGCTTGGATGAGGACCCTATTCCTGTATATCAGATTACCCCTGAGAACCCTCGTCTGACCCCTACCATGATCCGGGGCACTCAGGAGGTGGAAAAAGAGCTTCGTTCTAAATATGATAAAGTGTATGCGCCTGCAGAGAATGGGGTGGGATATGTGGCCTCAGTAGTAAGAGTGGCCAACTATCCTTCCCCCTTCTATAATTCCAAAACATACCCTTATGGCTTGCTCAAGCCAGAGGAAGAATTTTCAGGTGAGGTGGTGGCGTTTTCTGCTTTGAATAAATCCCATTCTGGATACTTTTTATTGACCGCTACCCTTACAACTCCTTTGGGGAAGTTCAGTACAACTATCTTAGTAAATACTGGGGCCACAGAAAATTTTATGGACTAAGACCTTGCTGGCTACCTTGAGTTGAGTTACTCTCCAGGTGGTATGGTTAAAGGCGGAGCTTCTCAAGGTAACCCCACGCTGAAAATCATGGGGTTAGTGGATTACCAGGTGGGCTCTTATCTTCTGTCCAACAACTTTTAAGCTATCAAAAACTTATTGTACCCCATATTTTTGGGTGTAGAATGGTGTAGAAAGTTTGACGTCAGGACTAATTTGAAAGAAAACACCCTATCCTTGTCCTTGATGAATGATCACCAGTTGATTGTTCCTTTGGCTGATGCCCACTTTCAGGGCAAACTGCCCCATTATCCAAATAATCACACTATTACTCTTGCCCTTTTATTGAAGCCCTTGGTGAAGGCTCCCTTACCTTCATGTTTTAGGGGTTGGAATCTTCATTTGATGCAGCTTCAGCTAACGCACTACCTGAGCAAACCAAATTCAATTGTGAGTTCAAGCTCACTGTGGATCTGGTGCTTATATATTCCCCCATTTACCCATTGACTGTCCGGGAGGAAGAGGCTTTAGACATATGGTGAAGGAACAGTTAGCTAAAGGTGCGATCTTTCAGTGTACCTCCCCTGTCTGCTCCACTCTTCTCTTTGTGGAGAAGGCAAATGGAACTTTACGCCCTTGTGTTGATTATGGGAATATAAACAATGTTACTGTACCAGACCTCCATCTCATCCCTTTGGATTCACAGATTTCACGTTATGTAGAGAAGGCAAAAGTCTTCTCCAAATTGGATTGCCTCAATGCGTTTAATCAGATCTGGATAAAGAAGGGCCAGGAGTGGTTAACTGCATTCCGCACCAGAAAAGGAATTTTCCAGTTTTGGGTCATGTCCTTTGGGCTTAAGAATGCCCCTGCCATCTTTCAGCGCTGCATTGATGCTGCTTTGGGGGACTTGTTGGGGGTATGCGCGTTTGCCTACATGGATGATATCCTAATGTTTTACCTTGATCAGGAGTTCCATGCAGTACACCTTTGGCAAGTGGTGGAGAGGTTGAGGGCTGCCCGCCTTACGGTAAAAATCTGCATATGTGAATTCTTCAAGTCCCAGGTCACTTTTCTGGGCAACGGCTTGTTTGACCAAGGCCATATGATAACTCCAGACAAGGATAAGGCTATTCGTGAGTGGCCCACCCCCACCTCAGTCAAGAAATTGAGGAGCTTTTTGTGGACGTGTAAGTTCCTCAAGAAGTTCACGCCCAATATCTCCGAGGTGGCACCACCCTTATATAAGGCTAGCGGTGCCAAAGTGCTTCAGTGGTCCTCTGTTTTGGAGGATACTTTCCAAGCAGTGAATTGCACCCTGTTAACCACATCCATCCTTTGTCATGTCGACCCTGCAAAGGAGTTTATTGTGTCTTCTGATGCTTCCAACTTTGCCATAGCGGCTGCCTTGTTACATGTGGGCGAAGATGGGATTGAGCATCCGGTGGCATATTTTCTAGGAAATTGTCTCTGCCTGAGTTGAACTACGCAGTTTACAACAAAGAGTTATTAGCAGTGTTGGAGGCGCTGACTTATTGGCGTCACCACTTACATGGCTCCTCCCAACCTTTCCATTTACGTACAGACCACCAGGCCTTGCTGTACTACTGCACTCCTCATGTCCTAACTCCACAACAGACCCGTTGGCATGAGACCCTTGCCCAATTTGCATTTTCCTATGAGTTCACCAAGGGCAAGGAGAATGGTTTGGCAGATGCTTTAGGCTGCAACCCTGCTTTGACTCCCAATCCAAAGGAGGTAGAAATTCATAACACCCAGTTGATGATTCCGCCAGGTAAGATTCTGCCTCAACTTCCCAATTCCATGGCCAACACGCCAGCGCTCGCACCTCTGGAAAATGCAGGAGAATAAAGTATGTTCAGAAAGGTTTTCCTTTCTCAGTCTATCAGCCAAATATACTATGGTACTCTCTAAGAGCGCTCTGAATCAGGAGGATTTATCCAGGGGCTATCACGTAAAGGATGAGATGGTGTGGTTTCAGGGGCGCCTATGGGTTCCTGCTGGACCACTGCGTCTGAAAATCATCTGGGCCCTTCATGAAGGAATCACCGTTGGTCATCCTGGGAAAGCAAAGACCTTGGAGTTGATATGACGCACCTACAATTGGAAGGGCTTGCCTGCTCAGGTGGGCAAGTATTGTAAAGAGTGCCTGATCTGCAATCAATTGAAATCAAAATCTACAACCACTATCAGGGTTGTTGGTACCAGTTCAAAAGGCTGAAGGGCCTTGGACCTCCCTATTGGTGGATTTAGTGTGGAATTACCTGTCTCCAATGGTTATGATGCCATCATGGTAGTGGTAAATCGTTTTACAAAGTTCACCCAAATTTTTCCTTGCAGAACCACAGTAACCGTGGCTGATATGGAAAGGCTCTTCATCACACATGTTTTTGCGCTTCATGGGTTTCCTCAAGAAATCATAATGACCGGTACCCCAGTTCACTATATCTTTTGAAAAGGGTTGTTTAAGACTCTGCAGATTTTCCCCTGCCATTTAACTGCCTATCACCCCCAATCTGATGGGCAGACCGAACAAATGAACCAGTTCTTGGAACATTTTCTGCGATATTACACCGCTGCAGATCATTTGGATTGGGCTTCTTACCTTCCCATGGCCCAGTTTAGCTACAACAACACTTTGCACTCTTCAACTGGTTGTTCCCTCTTTTTTGCCAACTATGGCTTTAACCCCACCTTTAACATGGAGCGTAGCTGTGGTTCCAAAGTAGAAGCAGCGGTGGACTTCTCTAAGACCCTCAAGAAGGTCCACCAGGGGTTTACACAAGTTTTTAGGCGGCTATGCTAGTTTATAAGGAGAACGCTGATGGTAAGAACTGAGTAGGTCCAACTTACAAGGAAGGGGATCTCGTGATGCTTGATGCTCATAACATTCCTATCAAGCATCCATGCAAAAAGCTGGAACCAAAGAGGATTGTTCCTTACCGTGTTGTTAGAAAGGTGGGTCATGCCTCATACCAGTTGAATCTTCCCTCAGCATTTCAGATCTTCTCCATCTTTCATGAGAGCAAATCAATGTTGTTCAAGGGCCCCCACCGGAGACTCCCAAGGCTTATCTCATGGATGGGGCGCCAGAGTGGGAAGTGGAGTAAATAGTAGCCTCCCACCATGTTAAAAGACATCTCAAGTACCTGGTATCCTGAAAGGGGTGTGATGCAGCCGAGAACAGTTGGGTGCCAGTATGTGACTGTGTACATGCCCAAGACCCAATTAAATCATTCCATAATTTAATTCCTGAGGCTGCAGGATCAAAGTCCAAGCCAGCTGTTGCTGCTATGAAGTTGTCACCCACACATAAGAACTTCTCCTTAGTGAACGCCCCTGGAGGGGGGTGGAGCCCAAGAAGGAGGAAAGGTTAATGTCATGGTTGAATGACTTAATAGTGGGAACCAACGCCAAGGATAAGGCTGGGCGACAGGAGGCCCAGAAGGTAAAACTTCAGGCTCTTCTTGACCTTAAGCACACATTAGACCAACGCTGGGTACAAGCCAAGTATGCCCAGGTTGGTACTAATAAGGTGCAAAACGCCTAGCCCCTTATGTCAGCCCAGGCGTTGAAACAAATGATCTATGTAACAAATGAAGGCAGTTTGATTTGGTTAATTGGAAAACGAGGTTTTTAATCCCATTTGAGTTACAAAATTACAAGCTTGGGTAGAATACAGCTTCAATTGATCACTAAAGTGAAGGCACTTTTGGTGTATTCTACCAATTCAGATGGGAGCGTTTGCCTACTTGAGTGTCAAGGCTTGGGCCCACTTCCGCAGACCCATAACTACCCCAACTCAGTTTAAATATGCATTTCGTGACCAACATTCCTTGTTGGTCAACTTTTCACAAATAACCTACCCGTTTTTTTACGTTTTCTGATGGTTCCTTGGGAAAACTTGGGTGCAGACCTCTTCAAGAAGATCTCCAACTATGTTGGCCACTACATACTATCCCAATTTATGAAAGTTTCAGGTGCTTCCTTGGGCCGCTCAGGTCCCCTCCAGATCAAGGCACCCAAGCCTCCTGGCACCAATTTACACTTGATTATGGACTCCCATCTGGGGTCCACTCAAGCTGTGTTGTTTCTCGCTTACCTGGTACTGTATACCGCGCTCTACACTCTTGCCTTGGGTCCCTTTTGCACAGGCACCATTTGAGGTGCCTTGTTTCCCATTCTCCTAACGGCTAGTTCCCTAGCAGTTTGGGTTTGTGTCCCACACTACCTTGCTGGGAACGAAAGAGTTACAGATACTCTCTTGACATGATGTGTGGTGTGTGCCAGATCAAAGTTATGCCATATGGCGCCAGTAAGTAAATTGAAGCCGCTTCAGATTCCATCTAGGCCGTGGGCCTCTGTAAGTGTGGAAATTATCAAATGGTTGCCCAAGTCCCAGGGTTGGACACCCTGATGGTTGTGGTGGATCGCCTGACAAAGTATGCAGAGTTTTTCCATTATCAGTCAATCATCTCTGCAAAGGTAGTAGGTCAGATCTTCATGAATGAGGTCTTTTCCTAACATTAGGTACCAGAGGAGATTGTGTCAGACTGGGTTTGTAGTTCACATCTCGGTTCTGATTACATCTGTTAGGGAATCTGAAGATAAAGGCCTCCCGTTCATCATCTTACCATATCCAATTGTAGGGCCAAACTGAGAGTGCAAATAAAATATTGAAACAGTATTTGAGGTTCTATGACTCAGGGCGGAAGAATGATTGAGTGAGTTGGTTGAAGTTGGCGCAATTTGCATATAACAACCACAAGCAAGCATCCAAGGAAATGACCCAATTTTTTGCAAATTATGTTTAGCACCCAGAGGGTATGGGGCTTCAGGAGCAGGTTCTAAATTCAGCAGCAGATGAGCTGTCACGTGAGACTCAGGATACCTTGAGGCTCCTGAGAAGTAATCTAGAGGCGGTTGCAGCTTAGAAGAGTAAAGCAGATAGGCATCGGTCAGAGGGGAGCATTTTTAAAAAGGGCGATTGGGTCTTAGTAAACTCTCAAAACTATGCCATACCTGTGAAGAGACAGAAGTTGGTGCTGGTGGCGTTGAGCCCATACTTGATAGTGAGGGCGGTGAACAAGGTAGCATTTGAGCTGAAGTTGCCAGAGGGGTCATGGGCTCATCCAGTGTTGCATGTGTTGCAGCTCAAACCAACTTGGGGAGCCACCTGAGATGGCCTCTTTTTTGTTTCCAGATGAAAAAGGGCTGTGGAGACTGAGGTGGAGGAGATCCCAGACACAAAGGTGGTGTGGGGTGTTGGTCATTTTTTGTCCGGTGGAAGGGTCATCCAGTTGAGGAGGCTACATGGCAGCCATCCAGAGATTGAGCTCAGTGTTCTGGGAAGATCCAAGAGTTCTTCTTGTCTAGTGGAGGTGATGTGACAGTTGGGATTTGCCCTCAACATCACATTGCCCTGATCTTTGATAAGACAGGACAAGCTGGTGTGGAAAATAGAGAGGGTGAGAGAGCATTAGTCTTGGCTAGACCCCAGGTTGGGACTGAGACTGTGGAAGGATAGCGGTTAGATGTTTTATCAGGCCTGAGGTCAAACCAAATAGTTTTAAGGGGGTGGGTTCTAGGGTAAGGATTGATTTGAATCAGAATTGGAATGATTTTTGGGTTTAATGGCTCAGCCACTATGAATTCAATTTGGCCTAGAACAATGGGGTTCGTTTATAAATTGTTTCAAAAGATATAGTGTCAAGCATGACGGATGAACTTGATCTATGCTTGCAGAAGAGAGCTATAAGAGAAGGGATTTGGGATAGGAAGTTCTTTAGTTCCTTTTTCTATCAACTTGCCTAAAAAATCCAATAAAGCCATTCTTGAGCCTTATATGTTTTTATTATTGTCTTCCGAGGTTTATATTGGATTATCTGGTCTAACAGCGGCCATGTTTGGCCTATACAAACAGGAAGTGGATTTTGAGAGCAAGTTTGGGTAGGCTTTTGCCTCCCTATACACCTTGTTTTGGGGTTAGCGCATGTTGCTTGGGGTAAGCATACTCGCAACTGTCCTCCCAGTGGATTTTATCCACAGTACCTGTAGTGCACGCACCAGAATAATGGTCTCAGGGACCTTGTACGCCCTTTGGTCATTGACTTAGATCCTTCTTCCCAATTCCCTTGTGGCTCATTGAAAGGAGCCAGTGCGTTACACAGTTCCTCTAACTCTTTGGTAAGCTGTCAGATTTTGAGATTATTGTTGTCCAAGGTCTTCCCTAACAGCATAACTTGATCTTGTGCCTATATATTGTCTGGACCCTGTTTCATCATAATACCCTCTATTGCTGTAACACAGCCCATCAATTCTTCTCCTTGCTTAAGTGATATAGAGTCTAATGCTGTAACTTTAAAACTTGATTTTTTGGTCTAAACTCCTTAACATCAGCTTGATTTTGAGACTTCATGTCTCTGACTAACAGTTGTAGCTTTGCAACTTCTTCTTTAACGTCTTTCTGCTGCTTGATGAGATAGTGAATTGACTCAAACATCTTAACAGCAGATTTCATTCCAACATATTCTAAGTCCATGGCTTCAAGAGTTCTGCTCTCTTCAGGCCCACTTGGCCACTTCCACCTTCACTCAAAAATTCATTTTTAATTCTTTTAGCTCCTTACTTACAGGCAGCGATGGCTCAGAAACCACCTTTAGTCAGCACCACTTTATTGAAAAGTGATTACTGCATAGGGTTTTGAGGGTTTTATTACTTAACTAAAACAGCTTCCTGTATAATGATTTAAAACATGAATCTGAGCTGGTAATGGTTCAGCTAGCTTGACCTTTGTTAAGTTATTGTATCTAGACACTTCTGTTCTACAAAAAGTAACCCAATTACTAGAAAAATCTAGTAAGACCAAGAACAAGATAATCTTATTGGGGAAACAATTTCATATATAGTTTGTTTCTGGCAATCTACTGCTCATATATTATAATTATCAGCATCAGTCATCAGAGAATAGCTTTTAATTATTGACCCACAGCAACCAGCATGATATTAGGCGGAACTTCTCTTAGCTTGATCCCCAAGTGTAAGTGATCATGCCCTCAAGTCCAGTAAACTAGACTATTAAGGATTATCCTCATTAACTCATAGAAGTCTAATCAATAAAACAATCATTAAAGTTAATCTGGAATTCTCCTCCTTGGAAGCCCAAAAGCCATTGACACAGCTTTGAATGATTAAATACTAAGTTGGAGCTTCCTATAAATTTTTATCTGAGGTGGGCCAACCTGGGACAATGCCGCACTGACAAAGGGGGATTCAAATTAATGGGAAAGTAGGATAAACCCAGAAAACCTCCATGCGCAGCGTATGATAGGCCAGGAACTCCATGGACTGCCTTTACTATTTGTATCTTATTTTGGGGCATTGATGCGCAAAACCAACCCAGTCATAATTGCCCCCTACCCAAAGTTCATTTGCTAGGATTGAACTCAGGGAGGCAGCAGTAGAGGGTCCATACTCTACCAATGGGTTTCCTCCCTTGTTAGAGCTTCCTCTAAAGAAGCCTAAAAGTCATTAAAACTGATTTATTATATTAAGGATCATTCCTGAAAATTCACTAGTATCAGAACATATTAAAAAAGCATAACCTGGCTAAAATCCTAACAAAGTAGGATTAGGATTTAAGTAGGTTAAAAATTGAAGGGAAACTTTACAGAATTAGCAAATTTAAAGATAGCAAGTTATCAATAAAATGTAGTTTGGGTAATGATAGATAGATTCTATATCTAATGCTGATATCTTAATAAGCTGCAACTATATTAAAGGTAATAGCTCAAAAATCTAGAGTTCTCCATTTCAGCAATGAGAATCTCAAAAGTTGGCTTGAGCTATTGTAGACATAAGTTCTGATCAAGTTGGGGATAAGGTGATAATAGAGTTCTTTAAACCCCAGAAAAAAACTAGTGGGATCCAAATACTTGTTCAAGTGGGCTAACTTGAGGTATAAAATAGACCCATTACAAGGCTCTTTTGAAGTATATTTGCTTATTGAGTCATGGCATATAATCTAAAGATATTACAAACGCACTATACTCCTTATATTAAAAAAAAGGTGCATGTGGGGCTACACAAAAGCTGTTAAAGCTAGTAAGATCATTATAAGGTTCTTTTTGCATTAATATTATGTCCAACCACTAGCAAACTATATTAAGAAAACTATTAGAGAACTTTTTATATGAATGGGTCATTTAACTTATTCCTTTAGCTTTAAAGGCAACTATAAGTAGGATAACACGTGGTAAAATGACTCTTTTAAAATTAGATCTAAAGTGCTATGAAGGTTGAGAGAATTTTGACTTTTAAGCTGTCTGATTTTCATAAATAGTATTTTTACAGAAACTTCAGTAATCATTTTAAGACATGGCATAAGCTGAAGCAGGTAAACTACATTATCCAAATTATATTTATAACATGAGTTAAAAATAAATGATTTACTCTGAAAGATAATATGAAATTAACCCTTAAATTTTTCCTATTTTTTGAGTAATCAGAAAGTAATTGTGACCACCTAAGATTTTGATAGTAAATTCTCCAGAGATGAAATCAAGGTGATAAGACTTAAAGAAGTAATGGAAAGTAATTTAGAAAGTTATCTAAAGATTTTACAAGCTTTTAAGTAAAATTTAGTGACCTGAACCAAAAAAGAAGAAAAATCTGTGAACATAGGGTCATAAGAATATCTTTGCCTTTCTCATAAAGTATCTCTGTGCTATAGAGTCAGGAAACTAAAAATGAGATCTTTTTAGGATCTATAAATTAGTACTGTCTTAGATCTTGTATATAGGTCTATACTGTATAAATTTATAAAAAATTGATACAACAAAATCTAAATTGAAATAGAACTTAAGAAAAAATAACCTTTAGATGAGTTTACTTGTAATAGGATAATTAAGAAGTAAAAAATAAAGGTCCCAAGCTATATAGGTGAAATTAAGGATAAATAAGCTATAAAACTTGATTAAGTAGAAAGTTATGTGTATCACAAAATCATAATTTTAAAAATGGTTAATCTTTATTTTGTTGTCTAATATTCTTGAGGATGATTTGAGAAATTTGGGGTAATTTATTTTTGTGTATTAATCCTGAGGTAGCTTTTTGTAGATGGAGCTACAATTCACCATAATTCTATCACTTTAAATAGACCCTCATTATACTAAGGGGATCTTTTTTTAGTACTAGATGGTATACTAAGGGGATCTTTTTTTAGTACTAGATGGTATACTAAGGGGATCTTTAATAGTGTTTTTAAGCTTTTTTGACAAGGGTTTCTTAGGGTACTTTACACTAGTAAAATATCATTAACTGTGACATGTCACCTCTCTATTATAAAATCTTAAAATTATAATTTCCAATTTAATATAGAATAGGTTGATGTATATTATATATCAATTAAAATCTACTGATATAGCCATTCATTAAAGTTTTGGTTAATATAATAATAAACGCTAATGATAAGCCTGCAGCCTACTTTTCCATCTATATAATTATCGTTATAAATATAGCACGCTACCTAATTTAGCTCTTTGAGTATAATTTACAAATCTAAATGATACCTTTACTCTAATTAAACCAAAGATGGATAACCATTACGATGTTCTTTGGTTAATAAAGCCTGGGAAAAGGATCTTTTTCCATAGGCTTTTAAAGTAAAGGTTCGTTCTTTAGCAAAAGATGGTCTTTACCTTAAGTCTGATTATATTGTGAAGGAAATATTTAATTACAACTTCAATTGTATTGAGGTTCTGGGGAGCGGATACTTTTTCAGTTGTTCAATAAATAGAAATTTGTAAAAGCACTTGCAAATTAGTTTATATGATATATACATATTTCTTATAATGAGATATGATATAATGATCAAATTTTGATTTGAATGAATGGGTTAGAGTGAAAGTTTCAAAGCGGATGGGTGCCTGAATCACGATTTGAATTTCTAATTGATCACGTTTTTAGTTTGGGCTTGTAGGGTAACCACGTAATCGGGCGAACCGTTCTCTACCTTACAAAATATCCAATACCCTTTTTCCAAATTAATTCCAGCTTCTGGAGTGTTGCCTCTCCTCGTTTCGATAATTTTACCACTAACTAGACATCTTTCAATGGAGGAGATTGGTATTCAGGTTAAACGTAAGGTATTTGTTGTTGAACATAGCCCTCAGAGTTACTTATGCTCATCGATAACTAGAACTCAGCTTTTTCGGCGAATAAGCAGAGCCTATTTGATGAGCTCCATGAATCGGATCTTTACACAAAGGTTAAGAATCTTCAGCGGCACCTAGAGTTCATTGAGCTTCAAGAGGAATATATTAAAGATGAGCAGAAGAATCTGAAGCGCGAGTTGGTACGCGCCCAGGAAGAAGTCAAGCGCATCCAATCGGTTCCGCTGGTAATTGGCCAATTTTTGGAGCCTATTGATCAGCACACCGGAATCGTTGGATCCACAACTGGGTCCAACTACGTTGTTCGCATTCTAAGCACTATCGATCGTGAACTACTTAAACCTAGCGCTTCAGTCGCTCTTCATCGCCACTCGAACGCTTTGGTTGATGTTCTACCACCCGAGGCCGATAGCAGCATCACGCTTCTAGGCTCCGATGAGAAACCCAACATTAGTTATTCAGATGTTGGAGGTTTAGACATCCAGAAGCAGGAAATCAGAGAAGCGGTAGAGCTGCCACTAACTCATTTCGATCTGTATAAGCAAATCGGTATTGACCCTCCTCGTGGTGTTCTGCTTTACGGCCCACCCGGAACAGGAAAGACGATGCTCGTCAAAGCGGTTGCTCATCATACGACCGCTTCTTTCATCCGCGTTGTCGGCTCCGAGTTTGTCCAAAAGTATCTGGGGGAGGGGCCTAGGATGGTTCGTGATGTTTTTCGCCTCGCCAAAGAGAATTCGCCTTCCATTATCTTTATCGACGAAATCGATGCCATCGCCACAAAGCGCTTCGACGCCCAAACCGGAGCGGACCGCGAAGTTCAGAGAATATTGTTGGAGCTTCTGAATCAGATGGACGGGTTTGACCAAACTTCCAACGTTAAAGTAAAATGTTAGTCTTCATTCGGTTTAAACTTCTCAGGTCATTATGGCTACGAATCGTGTGGATACGCTTGATCCCGCGCTGCTTAGACCCGGTCGCCTGGATCGCAAGATCGAATTCCCAACACCGGACCGCCGCCAGAAGCGTCTAATCTTTTCAACCATTACCTCAAAAATGAATCTTTCCGAAGAGGTGGATTTGGAAGAATGTAAGCTACCCCCTAAGTTTCACTCTTTATTAATGGCATTCGTTTAGTTGTTTCCCGCCCGGATAAACTCAGTGGTGCAGAGATTGCAGCCATTTGTCAAGAAGCGGGAATGCACGCCGTTAGAAAGAACCGGTACGTCATTCTAACCAAGGATATCGAGATAGGGTATAAGTCCAATGTCAAGAAGGCCGATCTTGATTTTGAATTCTATAAATAAGCACCTCATGAGACCCGAGGCATTTTAGTTAATAATTTATATATAGTTGCTGTTGCTAGAATTTTTTATAATTTATATTTATCAATTCAAACACTTAATTATATCGAAAGCGGTTACAATGGGCTCGTTTGGTAAAAAGCCACGTTACGTCAAGATAAGCGTTGCTTTTTAACTCAGTTATTGACCAATTGTATCATTAAAGTTATATCCGGTTAATAAAGTTTAATAATGGTTTAGATGAACCAAGTTAATTAATTGTTGAACTTTGTTTGGCAGCCTATTTTTTGCTTCAGTACCGCCTTTAAAACCAACGCCTGATCTTTTAGACTGCCCTGGACCTTTAACAAGTGACATTGCTATTTTTTATAATACGAGTTTAGTTAACCTTATGCAAGTGGTGCCGATCTAAATATACTTTACATTAAAAGTGTACACTTGATAGAATAACAATATTTATAAACTTGGGAATCTAGAAGCGTAGGTTAGTATGAGGCATCTATTTATAACGGCGACGAAACGATATACAAAGCCATAAAATTTTGAAATCGGTAAATATATTGCTAAATAGTTTCTGTAGTTAAGACGGTGTGGGTGCCCTGGTGGGAAAGTTTTATTTAGCCAAAAAGTGGCGCGGATTAATCCCAGTACCTGGCTTAAAACTTTTGGCGTGATATCTGTCTCAAAGCGAACCCGTTTTGAACTTTTTTTGGTTTTTGTAAATAAACTAGGTAAGTATTTCTCACTTGTAAAGCAGTAAAATGCTCGTGTTGTCATTTGTCTGCGTATAACTATTATACTATAGGTTTGTGCCAGCTCGAAGTCATAATGTTAAACCTATATATATATAAATGGATGTTGGCATATATGTTATCTATAGACTCCGACACCGTTTGACCGATCACCATGAAAGTTGGCACATATAAGTATTTTTTCATGGAGAAGGTTTATAAATTTTAAAAATTATTTTTATAGTAAAATAAAAAGTTTTATATACAAGGAGTGAAACCCCTATATATTCTCGATGGTATTCGCTATACTTTTACAGCTGAGCAGTTTGGTATTCGGTTGATTTGATGTTTTTAAATTGGTTTTGTTAGGTGGTTAGTGATTATTTGGCTTTTTAGAAGTTAATCTAAATTAAAACTGAAGCAAAAACACAATTGATTTTACAAATAACTCCTCAAGCATAATCGGCTCAGCTTTTAGCTCTAAACTTGAAATTTATAAAGATCGGTTGTTCAAATCCTAGCGCAATCACTTTTATTTAATTACTTTTTATCATTTAAACTATTTATATAGTTAAAGTTAATATTGCATTTGTAAAAACTAAAAGATGATGAGCCAACGTAGCAAAATATAAAAATAAGTTAAGTAGTTGATTTAGTAGTTTGGAACACATGTCACGTACGCGATGATTTTAAGTATATAGAGATGTTTTGGTTAGCAGTTTGATGTTATTTGATTGATTCGATAGGTATATTTTGTTTGGCCGAGTGGTTGATGGTTTTTGGTCGAATCGCTAGGACACAGTTTAGTTTTGAGGATGATTAGTTATTGGTTGATTTGATAAGTTCAATTCTGTTTACCTGAGTGGTCGGTGGTTTTTGGTTGATTCAATTGAGCAATTAAATTTGGCTGAGTAGTTATTATTTATCTATAGTATAAAATCTAAATTAATAAATTGAATATCTGAAATTCATTAGACACCTAAGTGAAGCACGGGTAATGAATACTATCTACTTAATAAAACACATTCACTGACGTATTGACTGACATCTGAAACTTTCAAGTCTGATAGGTTCAATCTATTTGGGTGAGTGGGTGAAAATTGGCAGATGTTATCAAATAATTCACCAAATTACTCACCCAAAGCTAAACAAAAATCAGTATTAGAGATTAAGTAGATTAAGTAAAGTTAGGATAATCAGCTCACCAGCTATGAGAGCAAAAGCAAAGCTTAATCTGAGTGTTTTGAGAGTAGCTCTGGCACAGCCTATAACTATATCAGTGTGAGCTTATAAATAAACCCAAGCAATGCCAGGTAACTCCACTTTATAATATAAACCCTAAATTAATCAGTTCAAATTCTCTGGGAATAAATAAACCTAAGCAACGCTGGGTAACTCCGCTAGTTTTATATAAAACTGATGACATACATCTATTAATCATAATTTGACTAGCCAATGCAATAAATAAGATAATTTGCACTTGGAACATCTTGTCCAATAGCAAAAAAAAGCCAACATATGGCCTATATTTAATAAATCACTTGTGATGGTTGAGGTTTATCCTCAGCATCACATTTCCCTGATTTTTGATAAGACAGGACAAGCTGGTGTGGAAGATAGAGGGAGTGAGAGAGCATTAGTCTTGGCTTGACCCCAGGATGAGACTAAGTCTGAGGAAGGTTGGCAGTTAGATGTTTCATCAGGCCTGAGGTCAAACCAAATAGTTTTGAAGCGGGTGGTTTCTAGGTTAAAGGTGGATTTGAATCAGAATTGGAATGATTCTTGGGTATGGTGGTTCAGCCACTATGGAATTAATCCATCCTAAAACAATTGGGGTTTGCTTATAGCATATTTCAAAAGATATAATGGCAGGCATAGCAAATGAGCTTGATCTACGCTTGCAGAAGAGAGCTATAAGAGATAGGACTTGAGAATGGTAGGTTCTTTAATTCCATTTTCTATCAACTTGCCTAAATATATCAAATAAAGCTGTTCCTAAGCCTTACTTAGTTTTATTACTGTCATCTGAGGTTTATATTAATAAATTTAGTTTAACAGCGGCCATCTTTGGCCTATAAGAACAGGAGTTGGACTTTGAGAGAGGGATAGGGAAGGCCATTGCCTCCCTATACACCTTGTCTTGGGGTCGGGGCATGTTTATTGGGGTAAGCATACTTGCAACTGTCCTCTAAGGGGTGTTTATCCATGGCTCCTGTAGCACACGCACTAGAAGAATAGTCTCAGGGACCTTGTCTGCCCTTTGGTCATTGACTTGAGCCCTGCTTCCCAATTCATTCATGGCTTACTGGAAGGAGCCAGTGCATTACATTAAATGGAACTCATTTACTTTCATGTCATTGTGGAGGCAAGCAAAGGAGGATCCAAAAGTAATTGTGTTCCCTGTGTGGTATCACCATACCACAACACTTTTAATGGTGATACTTTCAGCAGTGTTTTTGCTTCATGAGGTATAACAGGTGCTAGAGTGTGTGTCTCAGAGTGGTGAGAAAGTGGTAGGACTGGTGAGGACTGTAGGAAAGATTCCATCAATGCTAAGTTTGGATGAGTTGGAGCTGATCTATCAGATGTTTAGCTGGGTTTAGTTCTAAGGGCAGTTGGCAAAGGCTTCAGGGGGTGAGGATTTGTTTTTTTTACAGTTGAGCCAAGTTTTGGTGACCTTGCCCATGAAGCTTTCAAACTGGGTACATGAACTTTTGGAGCAACAGATGGGGTTGCCTGACTCAGCGGATAAGTGTTTGGACTTGATTGATCGAGCATTATGTCCAGATGAGGCACATGATTCAGTTTGGTCAGCTTTGCTGTAGTGCAGTCAGGGGAGGAAGTCCATGGAGAAATATGGTCAGATGTTCCAGGCACTAGCCAAAGCAGCCAAGGCATCAGAGTCCCAGCTTCCTCGCACGTTCCATCAGAATTTTCAGGCTGATTTTTTATTTGCAATGGCAGCTGTGCAACCTGCAGCAACGTTGGAGGAAGGGTTGGCCTTGGCCTTGCAGGTGGAGCAGCAAGTGGCCTTGGCCCAGGATCACCAGAAGTTGATGCGGTTTCCAAGTAGTTTCCATGGGAAGTAGGCAATGAGACGAGCAAGTCCAGATCCTGTGTACAGCCCAAAGCGGTTCAGGTATGTGGAGGAGGAAGGAAAAGGTCAGGGGGAGCCTGGGGAGGGCGGCGAATTGCTGGGGTGGCAATGTTTGAGGCCACTGCTCAGGTCTCTTGAGACCCCAAAGAAGAAGAATAATGCTCCTTATAACTTCTGCAAGAGTCCAGTGAAGCCAGTGTCCCAGAATAGATCGCTTCCTTCACTTTATTCATATTTATTTCTACCCATAGAAGTGCGAGAAGGTCCTGGGAAGAAGGATTGTGGAAAGGTCCTATCCCTGGTAAACACTGGGGCTGATAAGAATTATGTGGATGAGGAGTGGGCAAGAAGATGTAGATTGCCGTTGCAGGAGGATGGATTTGTGTTGTTGTCAGATGCCACCAAGAGGACTGCGGTCTGGAAGGTGCAGGCCAAGATCCTGTTGAGACAAGGCTCAGATGAGTTTGAGGAAGAATTTCATGCTGTGGCTCATTTGCCTCACCCAGTGGTGCTGGGGATGAGATGGTGGCACCAATTCCATCCGCAATTTGATATGATGAAGGATAAAGTGCTCTTGTCGCCTAAAGGCTCAGATGTGTGGGAGTGGGAGTTCCAGTCCCAGGGATCATCAGGGAAATGAATGGGGGAAATATCTTCAGTCGCGCCATTGGAGGGCTTGCCAGAGGAGTACCAGGAGTTTGCATAAGTGTTTGAACCTAAGGGTTAGGCACCCTTCCCATCTATGGGGGACTTTGCATTTAGTTTCCGGTTCAAAGAGGGCTCTGAGTTTCCAAGGGAATGTCCAGTTTATCCATTGAATCCCCATGCTTGGGAGGCTCTTGAGGAATATGTCCATAAAATGCTAGGTTTGGGTTTGATTGTGACGTTCAAATCGTCAGTGGTTTCATCAGTGTTGCTGGTGCCAAAGGCGAGTGGGGAGCTACATCCTTGTATGGACTTCTGGCGTCTCAATGCAGTGACAGAGCATGACATTTATCCAATGCCACTCCTGGAAGACATTCTATCCATGATCTCGGGGTGTGTGATATTAAAAAAATTGGATCTTATTGACGCTTTCAATAAGATTCCAGTGCGGCCAGAGCACCAGAAGTATACCGCGTTTAAGTGTCACTTGGGGAATTTTGAGTATCAGGTTATGCCATTTGGGCTACATAATGCCCCCACAGTTTTCCAACACTTGATTAATTGTGTGTTGGGGGATTTGATGGGTAGGTGTTATGTTGCCTATATGGATGATATTCTGATATTTTCCAGGTTGATGCAAGATCACGTGAGGGATGTAAGGAGTGTTTTGGAGGTGGTAAGCCAGGCGGATTTGAAGTTGAAGCCATCCAAGTATAATTTTAATAAGAATTTGGCGTCTTTCCTGGGGAATGTGGTTTTCCAGGGGGGTTAGCAATATGTCCTGATAAACTGTGAGTAGTGAAGGAATGGAAGGCCCCCGGGAATCAGACTGAAGTGCGGAGTTTTTTGGGAGTAGTGAACTTTGTAAAGAGGTTCTCCCAAAATTTGGCCAAGTGGGCTGTGCCACTGACAAGGTTAACTGGGATTGTACCTTTCTTTTGAGGGGAGACTGAGGAAAGGGCTTTCTAGCTGGTGAAGACCAGTCTGCTGACAGCCCCAGTTCTGGCCCATCCTGACCCTGACAGACCATTTATATTAGAAACAGATGCGTCAAACTTTGCACTTGGAGAGGTGCTATTTCAGGAGGGGAAAGACGGGACTGAGCACCCTGTCTATTACTTCAGCAGGAAGATGGGGCCTTCTGAGACAAATCACCCAGTCTACGATAAGGAAATTTTGGCAATAGTGGCGGCATCAGGGGAGTGGCAACACCACCTGTTGTACGCCAGGCATCCAGTTGTGATCTGGACTGATCATCGAGCCCTAGAGTATTATAAGTCCCCACATCTGATGAATCAGAGACAGGCTCGGTGGCACTTAGATTTGGTTCAGTATGACTTATGTTTTGAGTATAATCCAGGAAAACAGAATATCTTGCCAGATTTGTTGAGTTGTGATTCAGGGTTGGTGTTCTCTGAGGAGGAGTTGAGGAAGTTTAACACCGCTACAATGTTGCCATTGAGTTCGTTTGCACTGATCCAGGGTTGGTGAGAATGAATATCAGGAAAAATTCAGACTGCACAGCGGAGGGGTGAGTTTGGCCAGCTGACCTTGGATGAGACAAGAGAAGAAGAGGCCAGCAAGAAACATGTGGGGTTCTCCATCTGGGGAGGTCTTAACCGACATGAAGGAAGGATCTGGGTTCCAGTGATGAGTTTGCAGCAGGAGGTGTTAGCAGATAACCCACGATCATCCTTTGGGTGGACATCCAGGCGAGGAGAAGACACTGGATTTAGTTCGTCGCCAGTATTCATGGAGGGGAGTGGGTGCTGCAGTATGGCATTATGTGGAGCGATGTGTGGTGTGGCCGGGTCAAAGTACCACCATATGGCGCCAGGAGGTAAATTGAAGCCGCTTTTTTCCATCTAGGCCGTGGGCCTCTATGAGTGTGGAAATAATCAAAGGGTTGCTCAAATCCCAGGGTTGGACACCCTGATTTTTGTGTGGATCTCCTGAAAAGTATGCAGAGTTTTTTTTTGTCAGTCAACCATCTCTGAAAAGGTAGCAGGTCAAAACTTTATTTTTTAGTACTAGATGGTTAGGTCATATCTTTATTAATGATGTCTTTTCCTGACATTATGTACTAGAGGAGATTGTGTCAGACTGGGTTTGTAGTTCACATCTCGGTTCTGGTTACATCTGTTAGGAAACTTGAAAATAAAGGCCTCCCATTCATCAGCTTACTATCCCCAATTGGAGGGCCAAACTGTGAGGGTAGATTAAATTATTGGAACAGTATTAGAGGTGCTATGTCTCAAGGCGGCAGATTGATTGGGTGAATTGGGTGAATATGGCACAATTTGAATATAACAACCACATGAATTCTTCCAAAGGATCGACCCCATTTTTTGCAAACCATGGTCAGCACCCAGAGGGTATGGGGCCTCAGGAGCAGGGTTGAAATCCAGCAGCAGATGAGCTGTCACGTGAGACTCAGGATACCTTGAGGCTCCCAAGAAGGAACCTAGAGGCAGCAGTCATAGCTCAGAAGAGTAAAGCAGATAGGCATCGGTCATAGGGGAGCGTTTTCAAGAAGGGCAATTGGTCTTAGTAAACGCTCAGAACTATGCCATACCTGTGAGGAGCTGGAAGTTGAGGCCAGTGGCATTGAACCCATACCAAATAGTGAGGGCGGTGAACGAGGTGGCGTTTAAGCTGAAGTTGCCAGAAGGGTCATGGGATCATCCAGTGTTGCATGTGTCAAAGCTCAAACCATTCTTGGGGCAGCCACCTGAGAAGGCCTCCCCTCTGTTTCCAACTAAAGGGGGCCGAGGAGTATGAGATGGAGGAGATCATGGACACAAAGGTGTTGCAGGGTCATAGGTCATTTTTGGTCCGTTGGAAAGGTCATCCATTTGAGGAGGCCACATGGCAGACGTCCAGAGATTGTGCCCGGTGTCCTGGGAAGATACAAGGGTCCTTCTTGTCTAGGGGGTAATGTGAAGGTTGAAGTTTATCCTCAATATCACATTGCCCTGATCTTTAATAAGACAGGACAAGCTGGTGTGGAAGATAGAGGGAGTGAGAGAGCATTAGTCTTGACTAGACCCCATGTTGAGACTAAGACCGGGAAAGGACGGCGGTTAGATGTTTCTTTAGGCCTGAGGTCAAACCAAATAGTTTTGAAGTGGGTGGTTTATAGGTTAGAGGTGGATTTGAATCAGAATTGGTATGATTATTGGGTATGGTGGTTCAGCTACTACAGAATTCAATATGATTTAAAACAATTGGGGTTTTCTTATGGAAGATTTCAAAAGACATAATGTTAGGCATGGCGAATGAGCTTGATCTATGCTTTCAGCAGAGAGCTATAAGAGTTAGAACTTGATAATGGTAGGTTCTCTAATTCCATTTTCTATCAACTTGCCTAAATATATCAAATAAAGCTGTTCCTAAGCCTTACTTAGTTTTATTACTGTCTTCCGAGGTTTATATTAATAAATTTAGTTTAACAGCGGCCATCTTTGGCCTATAAGAACAGGAGTTGGACTTTGAGAGCGGGATAGGGAAGGTCATTGCCTCCCTATACACCTTGTCTTGGGGTTGGGGCATGTTTATTGGGGTAAGCGTACTGCAACTGTCCTCTAAGGGGTGTTCATCCATGGATCCTGTAGCACACGCACTAGAAAAATGGTCTCAGGGACCTTGTCTGCCCTTTAATAATTGACTTGGGCCCTGCTTCTAAGTTCATTCGTGGCTCACTGGAAGGAGCCAGTGCGTTACATCACTGCTTCTATACAGGTGAAAAAAGTACCCTTGTAGAATACTTGGACTAGTCTCCCTTAATTTTTGTGAGCCTAATGATTACCAAATGCTGCTCTCATCTACTATCAGAAGCAAGTATATTTATCTGTCATGATCCTACTAAGTTTAAAAGCTCCAAGTGGCACAAAACTAAGATCTTGAAACAACGATTACATCTTAAGTTCAAATTTTGTACTGCATTTATGTAGCTTGCTTACATATAATATTATTTTAGCTTGACAAATTTTGTAAAAGGTAACTTTAGGATCTAAGGCACTACAAAAAAGCTACTAAAAACATAAAAGTTAAAATACAATCTCTGAAGATGATAGCTAAAAGGTGTATAATATTAGATAAATATCTTGAATTTAAGGATGGTAAGGCTGTATTGTGCTGGTATAATACAGAAAACTTACCAAGGGATAAAATAGCACTTTGTAATCATAAAATGCTAATGATTGATCATGATCAGCCTTATTCCTCTATATAGATAAACTGCTCAATACTAGCTATAAATTGTTATCAAATGACCTCATAATATCACAAACCTCAATAAGATTGCTTATTCAGATTAGTCATGAGCTTAGTACAACTTGTTAAATTTAACAAGACTATCTATACAGTCAGCTTGTAGGATGCTAAACCTTTAAGAAAATTAACATTTAGAAGTCACAGTTTGTGTTAAAAACCATATTATACATGATCTCATCATTTTATATTGATAACTAGGGTTTTTAAATACTTATCTTTAATAAGTAAATCTCAATCAGAAAGCTAGAATGAGTATCTGTTTATAACATCTAACAGTTTTTGGGTATCATGGGCTTACTAAAATAATAAAAAGGTGCATACTATAATTTAAAGTTTATATACATCTAGTAAACCCTTAATTTTGTATATTAATTTATCCTATCAAGACAGTTTATATCAAACACTTTGTTGTCATAAAATTTTAACTATCCAAATAGCATCAATTTATAACCTGCGAAGATAATGTCTTAAATTCTTCTTGTATAAGCTACCAATAAACACAGCATAAAGATACCCTGTAAGGTGACAACACCTTCATAAATTATAAGTAAAACCCAGAAAACCCTATGAGTAGGTAACACTTAAAGCTAGCAAAAGGTAGCATATATGAGATAATTAGAAAATAACCTTTATTAAAGGTAGAGAAGATGATTAACAGTGAGACTGGTCAGGAAAGCACAAATTCAAGGGAAAATGGGGCCAAGGCCTAAATTGATTTGGTGTGGCTTGAAAACACTTATAACCAATAATACAATACTACAATCTATGATAAATCTATACCACAAGTATGTGTGAACTTGAGTTTTTGACACCATCTGCATTTTACCATTTTTGGTTATATTAAAATCTTCAAGTGAGTCTAGTCTCAATTTGAATTGTAATGAAATGGATTTCATTCATCAGTTCCTAAGAAAGTAAGACAGTAGGAATGTTGGTCACATTCCACTAGTTCAAATTGACAGACCGCAGTATTCTATAATTTATACATAAAGAATTATGTTAATCTAAGTTTGGATCCTGCCAAATGAGATAAAATTCCATAGACTTCTTCACCAAGATTATATTCATAATTTTGACTCTTTGGTTTGGTATATATTATTAAAGTTAATATTTTTATGCTACCAAATTTAGAAACTCCCTACTTTTTTCTGGTTTCCCATTCTGCATTCCCACTATGTCATGGACTGATGACATAGTAGAGGGTACCAATTAAAATGATGAAAATAGTCTTCAGGAGGCCAAAAAGGTGAAGTTGGCAGGCCTTCCTGACCTCAAGCACACTCTAGACCAGCGCTGGGTTCAGGACAGGTACTCCCAGGTTGGCCTAGGGGATGTGAGCAATGCTCAGCCCTGTTTTCAGACAAAAGCATTAGATTGAACTAGTTATATTGTCAATGGCAATGGTTTGGTTTAATTAAATTGGCAAATGGGGTTTCAAAACCCGTTCAAGTTTTCAAATATCAACATTGGGTCAGCCAAGTTTGCAATCTATCATTCAAGTTTGGTCAATCTTAAGATTTTACACCCTGGACAATGGAATTGTGCACTTATTGATGCACCAGGGCTTAGCACCACTTCCTCCAATGGACAATTCCTCTGATTGCTTATATATGTTTTATTGAGACCAACCCTTCTCGTTGGTTGACTTCTTACAATAAACATTCCTCATTATCTTACATTTTTTATTATTATGGTTTCTTGAGAAAACCTGTGTATGGACCTCTTAGTGGAGATCTCCAACAACGTTAGCCTTTATATCTTATCTCAATTAATTAAAGTTTTCAGTGCACCTTTGGGCCGCCCTGGTCCCCTCCAGATTGAGGCATCCAAGCCTCCTAGCACCAATTTACACTTGGTCATGGACTCCCCTTTGGGGTATACCCAAGTTTTGTTATTTCTTTGTTTTCTTATCCTGTATACCACGTTGTACACCCTAGCCCTGGGTCCCTTCTGCTCCAGCAACCTCTGCGGTGCCATATTGCTCATTCTACTAACAACTAGTTTCCTGGAAGTGTGGGTGTGCGTCCTGCACCACCTCTCTGGGAATGAGAGAGTTACAGATACTCGCTTGACACACCATAAGAGGAGTTTCTTGCCATATAGGCCATTTCTGAATAAAGCTACTTTTTTCTCAACTTTAATTTTTTATACCATATTCATCTGGTTCAGTTTAAAACCCAGGTTGGACAAAAACATGTACAAAATTCGCGTGAACATTAATCCGTTACTAACAATGTACTGTAATCTATGCACTCCTGACCTTAGAAGTAGAGAGGTCATTTTTAGGGGTCAATTTGGGCCTTCAAATATTCTTTCACCTTGACCTGATTATTGGTCACCAATAGAGATGCCTGAAAGAGTGTAACGCAGTAAGTGCATACCCCTTTGGTCTATACAGGGGGATAGAGGATGGGCAGATTATTTTGCCACCATATCAAACCTCAACCCAGATGGACTATTTAATGAGTTACTACCACGCCCTTACATTGAGTGTATTTAATCTATCTGAATTTGATGTTTGAAACCTCGAAATTTACCTATTCTGTTATTTTATTGAGGCAACTCTCATCTACCATAATTTTACATATGTCAAGATGATGAGCAAGGTCTTGGACCCTTGTTTGTTACAGAATAAAAATGTAATGACACATCCTCATTTAAATTGTAACTGGTTTTTTTGGCACTATTGCTCTAATATCTTAGGCCCATCACACATTTCCTGAGGATTCACCTGATCCTACTTGGCCTTGACCCAGTGTTTATCCATGATATACCTGAGGTCAGATTAGGTCAACTTGGGCCCTTTGACTTTGCTCATCTCCTTGTTTTTTTGGTTCACTCCAGAATTCATGTCATGGGACATGACATTAATCTCCAGTTTATGTAGCTCCAGCCCATACTGAAGGCCTTGGCCAGAGGATAAGTTCTTAAGCGCTAGAAGTAACTTCATGGCTGCAACCACCAGGGTGGACTTAGGACCAGTATTATCTATAAAATGCCTATGGAATGCAATTGTGAGCTTAGAATCAGTTGTTTTCTTCAGCAACACCTTCTATGATATCAGGTATTCCAGCCTTCTTCTCACCCTACAAGAGGTCATAATCTCCTTCATCTTTCATTCCAGCACCCCATTTACAAGATATGAATCTGGGGTCTCAGTAAAGGGGACCATTAAAGGGTGAAAATTTACTCTTATGAAATGTGGCAAAGATATGAAAACTTTGGCATTAGATCAAGCTAGTAGGAGACATGACCCACCTTTCTAACTACGCGGTATGGTTCTATCTCTTTGTCCCCCAACTTCTTATATGGCTGCTTGATATTGATATCCTTGGCATCAAGCATCACTAGGTCCCCTTCTTTATATTCAGGCCTGCCCCTTCTTTTACCATCAATGTTCTCATTGTATACCTTCATGGAAACATCCAAGTTTGTATTACCCCTTGGTGTACTTTCTTAATAAATTTAGAAATTTCCACCATAGCTTCCACTTTGGACCCACAATTTGGTTCCATGTTAAACGCGGGGTTGAAGCCATAATTGGCAAAGGATGGAGAACACTAATGGAAGTATGCTGGGCGTTGTCATAGCTGAATTGCGTTAATAGGAGGTGTAAAGCCCAATATGAATAGTCAGCGGCCATGTAGCACTGCAAAAACTGCTCCAAGAATTAGTTCACTCGCTCTTTCTGCCAATTTAATTATAATTGAAGGCAGTAGAGTGGCAAGGATGATTTTGAAGAGTCTTTTACAACTCTTCCTAAAACACCAATGTGAACTAGGGTAAACACTCACTAATAATCTCCTGGGAAACCTCATAGGTGGAGAACACATGAGCAACAAATAACATGGCCATATGTGACACAGTTACTGTAATGTTATATGGACTGAAATGGTAAACTTGGTAAACTAGTCCACCACTACCATGATAGCATCATAACCCTCTTATAGGGTAACGTCACAATAAAATAAATTAAGAGGGAAGTATAGGGTGGCTCTGCTTTCTGTATTGGTACCATCAAACCTGCAAGAGGCTGACATTTTGGTTTTATCCTGTTTCAGACAAGGCTGTGGGAATCCAGCTAATTGTTGCTCACTGGTTCTGGTTGCCGCTGGATTCCAAAACTGCTTTATTTATACTAAGGATAAAAAACGCTAATAAACAAAAAGATGGTTTTTATATGTTTTTATTAGTGTCAGCATGGGGTAAGAAAAATGAACCCTCTCATTATCTTACCACTTAGTATTTCTATGGTATCGAGGGTCAAAGGGAATTCAAGGGTAAGTTTGGAATAGCTTATTATGGTTCAAATTATGGAATATGTAAATTTAACCTATTGGAGCTCAGAAAACTCGCTTCACTTTGGAGGAAAAACAGGTTGAGAGGTATTTTTAGACAAGATAAGCCCATGGGGTGACAATTTAATATATTTCAGCCAATTCCCATTAGAGAAAATAATTGCACCTTGGGGGAACCCCATTAAGCCTATGAAAGGGGGTGGTCCCCGCTTAGGTGTTTGATTTTCACTAGACGTAGATTGGGGAGGAACCTCTAATGGATTCTTCTGGTTTCCCTGCGTGGTCAGGGGCAATCCGACTGCCTGACTTCAAGCTATTTGCCCATATAGTATCTTTAAAAGCGTTACCCCAATTTGTGGGGTTCCACTGAGAATTGACCAGGGTCTTTGGGCCAATAATATCGTTATTATTGCTTAAAAACTCTCATCACAATCATGAACTTGTAAATGTCCAACAATTACCCCTTTTGGCCTACTTTGACTTAAAACATTCTTTTCTTAAAGCTGGGAGGGCACTTGTCTGACAAAGGCAATTTTTGTTATACTTTGCAACTTGAGTAAAAATTATCTTCCAGTTATATGTATGGCAGATAACCTCAAGGAGTTTTGCTTTCCCAGGGTGCCCTATATTTATCCCATAATAATGTTCCTTAATTATCTCTAATCACTGTGGTCCTACATGAACCCATAAGTGTCCCTGGAACCATATCATATTGTCCTTTACATGGCACCCTTTTGTTATATCTTCCTGATTCAAAGTATATCTGGTAAAAATTAGATTCTATTCCACTGATAAGGATTGGGAAAGGGTGACCCTTCTTTACATGCCATACTCATCTAGATTTCTAGAGAAGCAAGAACCATAATGCATGCAAGGGAGGAGGGCTGCTTAGATACAATCTTTCCTGGGGGAATCACCAGGTCAATGGTATGCAAAATCATTTCCTTGGGGCCAGGAGCTAAAGCGGAGGTATGGCTCAAAGCATCAGCTAAACCATTCTTCTTGCAATTAATCTACTCATAAGAGAACACAATTAGCAAGGGTCTCATGCCAGCGATTTTTTGGGGGTTAGGGCATGGAGGGCTTGGCAGTACAACAGAGACCAATGGTCAGTATAACGTGGAAGGCCGGTAAAATCATGAAGATGATGGCGCCAATAGGATAGTGCTTTCACTACCGCTAATAGTTCTTTTTCATATTCAGCGTAATTCAACATAGGTAAGGACATATTACAGGAAAAATATCCCACATGATGCTCATCTCCATCTTTATTCACCTGTAATAGAGCAGCAGCAATTGCAAAGCTGGAGGCATTTCTAGCCACTAAAAACTCTATATTAGGTTTGATGTTGTAAAGAACTGACATAAATAGCAAATTGCACTTTACAGTTTGGTAGGCATCCTCCAGTGCTAATGACCACTAAAGAGTTTTTAAATCCTTGGCTTTATGCAAAATGTACCGCTACCTCTGAAAAATTTTATGTGAACTTCATAAAGATGTATACCCCCCAAAGAGCTTTAAATACTTTACTGAGGTGGCCATGTGCCAATCCCAGATAGACTTCTCCTTGTCTGGAGTGATCATGCATCCTTTGTCAAAAATGATGTTGCTCAAAAAGGAGTTTAGGACTTGAAAAATCACCCTAACTAATATTCAGCGTCAATTTTGCTGCTATCATATTATCAATCACTTGTCACAGGTGAATATCATAGTATTCTTGATTGGGGGAGAAAACCAGAATGTCATCCATATTGGCCTCAGCGCACACACCCAACAACTCTCCTAATGCTGCATCAATACATCGTTGAAAACTTACATGTTCACTCATAAGATCAAAAAGGCATAGACTGGAATTGAGAAATCCCTTTCCTGGTATGGAATGTAGTGAGCCATTCCTGCCCCTTTTTAATGCAAATCTGATTAAAAGCATTTATGCAATACAATTTAGAGAAGACTTTGGCCTTCTCCACATAGAGGGCAATTTGTGCCTCTATAGGAATGGGGTTCAGATTGGGTATGACAACATCAACCAAGTTACCATAATCTACACAAGGACGTAGAGTAAAGTCTACTTTTTCCACAAAGAGTAGTAGTGAGTATACCAGAGAGGTACAATGAAAATGGCTTCCTTTGCAAGTTTCTCCATAACCCAAACATATAATACTACCACTTCCCACAAAGATATAGGTAAATTGTGAAGGAAATGTGGGCCATGTCAACTGTGAGTTTAAACTTATAATCAAACCTCAAATGATCAGGTAAGGCATTTGCTGAAGCCATAAAAATGAAGAGTCCAATCTCTCCAAACAAAGGGCAGAGGTGCTTTGTTATTAGGCTTCAGCAGAGTTGTAAGACTAATCCTATGTAAATTAGGCACTGCAGCAAGCTTCTAAGAGTGCTTCTGTCTGACAGGGGAGTTGGTAATTCTAGACTACCTTTCTAAGGACAAAGTTAAGGTATATGCCTTCATATTGTTTAGATGTCATTTTCGCCGCCAGTTTACTCCCAAGATAATTGGGTACAACAGTTTTTTGACTGACAAGGAGTGGTCAGCCAAGTGGTATGTACAAACTCAATAATCAACCAGACTCTAAACCCTCAAAATTGTAATATCATGGGAAGCACCTGCACTAATTATACCATCAGGTAAGTAGAATAACTCAAGGTAGTCAGTTAGGTCTAGACCAATAAGATTCTCTGAGTACCTAATATCCTCTATATTTGTTGTTTTAAACTTCCCTAAAGGGAAAGAAAAAGTAGCAACAAGAAAAAAAATACACAAAGATCATTATTTATACAGATAATGACACCAAACCCAATGTGGGATCCCCTTCACATATAAGCATGCCATCAGTAAATGTATTTAAATAAAAAAGGAGTGGGATAATTTGCCACTCTTACCACTAAAGGGTACATACCCAGCAACACCTTCTTCAAAGGCACACCTATTGCCATATCTTTTGGTAAATTTTACACCTTCTGAATGTGTCAAATCATGTTGGGTCAGCTGAGGATTTACAGGGATGATCCCATATACAAAAGGGTCCAAAGGGCCCCCGTTAGAGATTACAAATGGCTTTTGTATATATATATATATTTACCATCAAAAATGGCGTTTTGGGATGCAAAGGCACCATACTCATTTTTCTAGCCATCAAAACATTTGCTGTTACCAAAACGCCTAGACCCTTTTCCGCTAAGAATTTGCAGCGTTCTAGGAACAGGGGTCCATTAATGGGAAGCTTAACAGATAAATGTTTAAAGAAATTTGGTGCTAGACCCCTACTGACATTTTTGATTTCCCAAGAGTAAAGGCATGGCACTTGGAGATACTGCTACTATAGAAAAAATCAGGCTTCTAGAGGGCAGTATCTATAAGGGTGGTCATGAGTGGAACAACCCTGGCGAAATTACTAAAACAATTAATCAAAACTTTAAGGCTAAAAACCTGCTGACCTTGAGTTCCCACTGAGAGAAAAGGCGCAGCACTGGACAATGCCGCCAATTTTAAAAAAAGGTTACGCCTTACAAGGGCTATACTTAAAGGGGTGTTCACAAGTGAAACAACCCAAGCAAAACCTCTGAAACATATATTAATAGAGAGGAGCTGTACCCCTGGCAATGTCAAGTCGCCCAAACTCAAAGGTCAACTTTGAGAAACTCCTTAATTTCAAAAGAAAATAAATGTTTCCTATGGCGGTATCTACAGGGGTTGATGCATGTAAAACCTTTTATGGAAAGTTTTTCTGAAATATCTATGATTATATGGGCATAAAACCCAACTGACCCCAAGTGCTCCTCAAAAGAAAAGAATGGTAGAAAAAGAAGCCTCCATTTACATTGAGAATTCATGTTTATAATGGCGGCATTTAAAGGGGTCCCATTGGTGAAACATTTGCGGCTAAATTAAATGAACCCCCTTTAGTTGAGGTGTGAAATTCACAAAGAAGGGAACAAATAATGAAATTGGAGGAGGTAAGTGTAGCCCACCATACCCAAGTGTCCACTGTATGGCTCATTACGTTTCTTTTAGAAAATGACATTCTGAAGGTGTCAAGACGAAGTAGGGCCTTAACCTAACTGAAATATTTATTTAAATAAACCAACATAAAAGTGTCCAAACGTACTGGGAGCACAGAAACCATAGAAGATTTGAAAGGAAGGGAACATTGGTTTCCCCCATCATGAAGGAGTTCCAAACCTTTTATTGCCCAGTCAAAGGAACTGGATGAAACCTGAAGCAACCTTTTTAATTACCTGAGAGGCCAAGAAAGAGTAGGTTTTATTAAAGTTTAATAGAAGCTTTCAAAAAACCCAGATAGCAAGACTTTTAACGGTCCAAAACCACCAATTATTTGCAGGGTGAGCAGGAGCCCTCCTGAATGCAGTTAAATGGAAGCGCCAAACTGAGTCATTACCAAAACAAACTTTAACTCTGTGGTGAAAAGACTAGTGACCACAGCAACTAGTAAACACACTCAATTACTGCTATGAAGGGTTCCAAAACAAAAAAACCTACAAATACAAAAATAGGGTTTATTGTCTCTTGTAAGGAGAGCGTCCCCAACTCTTCAAGAATAAGCTACTAATAAACACAGTGTAAGACACCCCTAAGGTGAAAAAACCTTCATGAACTTTCAAATAAATTCCAAACCCCCTATGAGAAGGTAATCCTTAAGGCCACCAAAAGGTAGCATATACTAAAAAACAGAAAAATAGCCTTTATTCAAGTAATGGAGAAGACCAACATAAGATTGGTTGGAAAAAACACAAATTTAAATGAAATTAAGCCAAGGCTTGAATTAATTTGGTGGGGCTTAGAAAAGATTCTAGCCAATAGTACAATGCTACTATCCATGGTAGTTCTATACCTTGAGTATGTGTGAACTCAAGTTCATGAAAAAAACTTCATTTTACCATTTTTTGGTAATATTAAATTATGTAAACTGAGACTAGTCCTCATTTGGAATACAAAGGTAATAACCCATCCACATTTAAATTGTAACTGGTGATTTTTGGTATAGTTTCTGTAACATCTTGGGACCATCACACAATTCCTGATGATTCAACTAGCCTGCTTGACCTTGACCCAAAGTTTATAAAAGGTGTACCTGAGGTCAGGGAGGGCGGCCAACTTGACTCTTTTGGCCTTGTTCATCTCCTCCTTGTCCTTTTGGTTCACTCCAGAAACCATGTCATGGGACATGAAAATTTTGAGAGCAGATAAACCTTTAATAAAAGTTTTCAATATATTTTGATATAGATGGTGGGTAGCCATATAGTAACAACTTCTTATTGTATCCTGTTGTGCACAGGTTAAATATTACATACTTTAAAACTTGGCATGGTATGCTTTGTCCTAAGGTTGGCCCATCTTATTAGTTTTTATATTACAAGAAACTCTTAACTAAATATTAATAATCTGATAGTCATAAAAACTAAGAATTTTAAACTATCTCTACTCACAAGTATTAGAATAGAATAATTATTTTATAGTTATACAATAGTGACTTTACTTATATATATCATAAACTTATACCCTTCTCTAATTGAAATAACTAAGATAATTTTAAAAATAACATATCTACATTTATCCATTTCAATATATGTACTCACCTGTTTACCATAGATATTTAGAAGCTGATGTATATAGATATGATTTATGTATATTGATTAAACAGGGACTTTTTAGCATAAAGTATAGACATAACAATATAATCTGATAGCTAATCTTCTGATCAAAAGAATAGTACAATGAAAAATTAGTTATAGGTCTATAATTAGTAATATATGTTAACTATGTGAGGTAACACTATTATTCTATTATTAAAAAAATATTATAGGACAAAAGTAACAAGACTCTTCTAAAAAAATCTAAAATCTTGGATAAAAGATACATGTTATGATCTGTCAATATAAAACTGTTTAATAGTTCAATATTAAATATTTTTTACCAAATTAATTTACAAACATTTGTGGAAGTATAAGATTAAAACCCATAATGGTAAAAGATAAAGGTCATGCTTTATCTTTCCCATAACAATCATATTAATTACTAAGATTCAATTCTAACAGCAAAATTTGACAATCACACAGGAGAGATGGACGATATCAAAAAAATTCTTTTGGGTAAAAATCATATCAGGCAATGCACAAAATGGTGCACCAAAGGGCAATAAGCGCCCTGGGGTGACCAGGAACCAATGCCACCAAGGAGCCACAAAATCAGACACTATCCAGGTTTGTGGAGTTCAATACTAAACAAAACATGTACATGGAAATCCAATAAACCCAACCCCTATCACAGGTAGAGCACAAGCTCCAACTCTTCTTATGGGTTGCTCTCCAACTCTGTGGGAGAAAGTGGGTGAGGCACAAGCCTTCCTATTCCCATGCGGTGTACATTACCACTCATACAATCCACTGCAGCTGGATTGACATGAGTTTTGAAACCAAAGAAGATGCAGACGTCGCTGCAAAATTCTGCGTCAAAATTGCCCTCCCCAAGGGCAAACAAATTGTGCGCACCATGTGCATCAGATGGAATAAAGCAAATACTTTGTTCATCTCCTTTGACTCACTCTAACCAACCTTCCCCACAAAGTAATTGAGAAAGAGCACCAAGCTGCACTTTCCAGCTATGGAGAGATCAAACAATTTGAACTACAGCAATTTCACCTGATGCCAAACCTGTGTACAGGTAAGGCAATAGCTGTGATCAACCTGCTCTATGTGGTGGTTGAGGTCCTCACAAAAATCCTGTTCACAGCAGTGTTCTACCTCCCAGACAGGGGCATTTCAATGATATTCCAATTCTTTAAGTCCTGAGGAATGTCCCCTGGCTCTTGATCGGACCATCTTCCCATTCCCAAGTAAAAAGACACTGAAGAAGATGGTGGTACCCCTCCGTTACTCAGGGCGATCTCACTCACATAGTAGATGAGCGATGGGTAACAGCTCTTCCGCTTCAGATCCCACCCCCATTACCCACATTCACCTCAGCAGAACTGTTGTGGAGAATTAGCAAAATCTGCGCCGAGATTATCAAATTGAAATTGGTCATATTTAATTTGAGCAGTAACCTGGCCGATGCCCAAATCTCACATGGCTGGAAAGGCATGAAGACTGAGGTATTGACCAGAACGCCTGACGGTTCCAATTTAGTCAATATGCCAATAGAGCTAACATTGGGCGCCATCAAAGAGGGATCAAAGCACACTGTTGGCAATTTGGGCATTGTGACTGATGTGATGCCACTGACTGAACAAACGGACCAGTGACTGAGTGCAGGTGGGTTGGGCATCCCAAACCCATTCCCAACCAAATGGACCTGCCCCTATGTGGGGTGGCCTTGGGGGTTTTTATAGCTCGTTGGGCCAAATGCCATCACACCAACCATCAGAAACATAGCTGAACCTTGGTTAGGACGTTCAAGGTCAAACTGACAGTGACTCGGCCCACCGCCAAATTTCGTGATGTCAGTTCTAAAGGAACAAACCCGCCCATTCCTGTACAATTTGCCAGTTAGGTCAAAATGGAGGTACCCAATCCTGACTTGTCACTACCCCAATCAACCACTATTTAATCAGTTGCATAGCACTGAGAACATTGTTGATTGATTTTCTTCCTTTTCCTTCAATAAAATTTTACCAAAAACTAAACAATTTTTATTATTTCTTCCAACCGCATCCCTGATGGCACTTCCCTGGTGGCCTTTCAGTCCATATACCAGATGGGCTCTACCAGAACTCTTGGTCACTATGGCCCCCTCCGTCATCAATTGGGTTCAGCGAGTCCAATATTTTTGGCTCTACAACCCCATTCTCATTAACTTCTGGCAGCAATACATAGGGATCTTGTGGCCGTATGTCCACCAATTGCAAGAAGAATACATCTCCTTGCCACCCCGGTTGAAATGGCTCCATATGCTGAGGATCTCATCAAAACTATCTCAGTAATCCCACCCCCTGCAGCAAAACCCCTGGGTCAGGAGTGGGTTCAGTGTGGTTCATTGTCAGGATCATTCTCACCATGTTGCTGCACCAACACTTCGTCATTTACCAATGCCCAGCTCCATATCATGTCATTCAGTTGGCAATGCCTCTGGCATTCTGGCTTGCTTTTTGGGTGCTTACGCATCCTGATTAGTAGGTTGGTCTAAACTTCTTCTACCATTTCCATGACATAATTGACCAACCATTATTTCCAGCCACTTCCACCCTGTTCTTTGAACTGGGTGCCGCAGTGGTTACTCTCTATCTAATGAATGTGCATTCAGTAGTTTGCTGTTTGTGTTTGTTTGGTCACTTTCCAACTTTGGGAGAAGTATCCGCTCTACCTTGGGAAATCTTCTTCAAGCCACCCAAGCTGCGCAGATTGCATCTCCTCCTCCTTCCTCCAGCCTGGAGGGAAGATCGAGTGTCCCCTCCCAGGAGATCACCAATCAAGTTCTTGACGCGCTCGCCAAAGTGCAAATGCGTACAGCAATTGCACTTAATAATGCTTATGCGTTATCTCATGACCAACAAGGGTCACGTTGTTAGACACTGTGGATGGGGATGCCCGCTGTTGGGTGAGAGATCTTTTGCGTTCTTCTTCACAAGCAGGAGACTCCACACCACTAATGGCTGTCATGTCAGCCGCCCTGAAACCTCTGTGTCCCAATCAGACCACTTATTCAGACTGATCTATGCCATGGTTGAAGCCCCTAGCTTGGGTTCTTTGATTTCTACCTTTTGTGAACTGGCCCCCATGTCAGGTCTATCTATTGATATGTTTCAGGCAGTCTTTAGATTGGGCCTGGACTTGGGTTCCACTCATCACAGGGTCTGGTATACTGTCCAAGGATCAGTAGATCAAATATGTGCTTCCACAACCACCATCAACGCCTTACCCCATCATGTTACCTGTTACCAGAAGGAGAATTTCTTGATTGGATTACCTAAAGGAGATTCAGATGATAAACCGGTCTCCAAATTAGTGGTAGACTTGGGTACCAATCTTGCCATAACCCCCAAGTCTGAGTTGGTGGTTACAGAGTTAACTATTAATGATTCTGTCCAAGCCCAGACAGAGGAAGTCATTTCCCCCACCCTCATACTTCAAATTTTCGCTCCAGCAAAGGACCCTGACCTTATCCCCAATATACCCGTTATTTCTTCATTCACAAATGAGTTTTTCAAATCTTCCAATAAAACAGAACTTCGCTTTACTTCCTTGTACCTATGAAGATCAGTGTTGGCCCACATCATGTCTCCTTTGAAGCTCTGGTGATACCGGAGCTGCGGGAACTTCATGAGTGTGGAGTTGGCACAACAATTAAAACTGGAAATGGATGTAGGCTCCTCAGTAATGGTGGCCTCATCTGCTTATCAGTCCTCATATGTCGTTCGCTGACCAGTACCCTTTTTAATCCACCAGTTCAACTTCTGCAATCATTTTTCAGCTATGCCAAACTTGGTGTTTCCAGTAATATTAGGTGTGGGGTGGTGGCGCTGACAGCATGTGAAGATTCATTTAGAGTCTAAAATGTTGTCGTTTACCAATGATGATTTGGAGGGAGAGTTCCCTCTGATCAACACCCTCAAGAAGATACAAGGAACCAGCTCTATCACTACTCTGGTTACTTCTGCAGGCATTCTGACCAATTTCCCCAAAAGCTTAATAGGTATTGGAGAATCTTTGACATGGAAAAGGCGGATCATCTGCCTAAGCACACTAGGTCTGATTGTGGGTTTTAACAACTGTGGAGTTGGTGAACATCAACTGTCTGTTGTATCTCCATACAGCGAAGGAAGAAGTTTCATTCAATATCTGGTTGGACAATATATTGAAAAAAGGTTGGTTGTTTAAAGAAACCTCACCCGTCGCCTCCCCATCATATTCACCAAAAAATTGGATGGTTCTCTCCGTCCCTGCATGGATTACGATCATTTGAATAAGATAACAGTTTCTGATCCCTACCCACTGCCTCTGGAGCAGACAATCAGCCAGGCAATCACCAAATCCCGTGTGTTCTCAAAGCTGGATCTGGTGAACGCCTTCAACCAAATTCAGATAATAGAGTGGCAGGAATGGTTAACCGCGATCTGAATGAAGTGAGGCATTTTTCAGTTTCGTGTTATGCTCTTTGGGCTGAAGAATGCTCCCGCTATGTTTCAACAGATGATTGACAATGTACTGGGTGACCTCCGGTTTACTTGTGCAATTACATACATTGATGATATCCTGGTTCACTCCACAACTCCCAAACAACACGCTACTGACTTGGAAGCCGTGGTGGTCGCCTTGCATAAAGCAGGGTTGTTCCTCAAAGCTTTCAAGTGTGAGTTTAATATGGAGGAGGTCACTTTCCTTGGGAATCTGGTTCTCAAAGATGGTGTTGCAATCCCTCCCAATAAGTTAGATGTGATCCGATAATGGCCAATTCTGAGTACACAGAAACAACTTCAGAGTTTCTTGGGAACTATCATCTTTCTAAAAAAATTTCCCCAGCACTTTCCCAGTTGGCCGCACCACTTCACCCCTTACTGGGAAAAACGTACCATTTTTGACGCCTGAATGTCAGCAGGCGTTCAAATTGATCAAGGAGGTGTTCATGTCTCTGCCTATCTTGAAACACGCCAATCCCACCAAACCATATATTGTTACATGCAATGCCTCATCAGTAGCAGTGGGAGTGGTGTTGCTTCAGGAGCATGATGGTTTTGAACATCCATTCACTTATTTTTCCTGAAAGTTCACAGCCATGGAGCAGTCTTGGACTATTTATGACAAAGGAATTGGCAGCTGTTGCATGGGCATTAACTCATTGGCAGTATCTGTTGCAGGGTGCCCACCATGAATTAACGGTCTGCATGGATCACCAAACCCTTTTGTATTTCCACAAACCCCAAAATTGGTGCATTGGCAGGCCTGAAACTATTGGGACCTGTGCAGTTTTTAACTCTAAATATGAATTCGTCAAGGGTGCACTCAATGTACTTCCTGATTTCCTAAGCTGCAGTCCCACCCACTGTCCCTCGGAACCTGAGAAAGTGGATCTTATTGCCATGATTCCTGCCACTCAGATTCTGTCGATCATTCCCCCCATTGTTTCCTCCAATGCGTTGGCTCCTGATGCCCCGTTGTTGGCTCAGTTTTGGCTGATCAAATGGCCTGCCCTGAGGGCGTGGAGTTGGTTGAGCAGTTGGCCCACTCAAGTCACAAACACTCCCTATACCCTTAGAAGAGGGACTCATTTACTTCCGTTCCCACATTTGGGTTCCCCCCTCCTTCCAATTAGAGGTATTCCACGCACATCATGATCCCCCCCTGGTTGGACATCCCAGTAACAAGAAATGCATCGATTTGATCAAATGAACCTTTAATTGGGAAGGACTGACTAAAGAGGTCCCATCTTGGATCGACAATTGTGTTACTTGAACTAGAGCCAAGTCGGACCACTCTGGAAAAACAGTCTCTTGCACCCCTTACAGCAGGCGGAAGGTCCATGGACCTTGGTGTCCATGGACTTTATGTTGAACTCCCCTGTTCTAATGGGTTCACAGCAGTGATGGTAATGGTGGATCGTTTCACAAAATTTTCTCTTTTTATCCCTTGTTCTTCCACAATTACATCTGAGGAAACTGCCCATCTTTTTGTTTGCCATGTGTTTTCAATGTTCAGTCTTCCCCAGGAGATCTTAAGTGACTGGGGTTCACAGTTTACTGCGCGGTTTTATAGTGAACTCCTGTCAATCCTGAAAATATCCCCCTGTTGATCCACGGCATATCACCCTCAGTCTGATGGACAGACCAAGAGGGTTAATCAAGTCCTCAAAAAGTACCTGCGTTGCTATGCTACAGCAGCGCAGGATACTTGGGCTGGTGACTTGCCCCTCACTCAATTCACTTACAATAATGGAAACCACGCGTCCACAAGGTTTTCCCCTTATAAAGCAATGTTGGGTTATAATCCTTCGTTTTCAGTCAGACTGTGCTTGCAGCCTGAGGTCCAAGATGCCACGGATCATGCTGCTCATATCCAATCGATTCAAGCTTTATTGAGGGAACACCTTACCAAAGCCATCAATGACTACAAGCAGCTTGCATATTGTAAGCACCTTACAGGTCACAATTTTATGGTAGGTTCCTACATCATGCTTGATACCCATCATTTGAGAATTCAAACCCCTTCCCACAAGTTAACCAGTAAGTGCTCGGGCCCCCATTTAGTGGATGAGGTATTGGGCAACAGGGCGTTCTGACTGAAGCTTCCTGCACATTGGAAGCAGCACCCTGTTTTCCATGTTTCCCAGCTGTCGCCCTTAAAGGGTGTAATTCCCACGGAACTGGAACCGATCATTGTTGACAATGGGGAAGAAGCTGAGGTAGAGGCCATCCTGGCATCCCAGAAGTCGCTACGTTCCATCCAATATCTTGTGGCCTGGAAAGGGTACCCGGCCTACAAAAATAGTTGGGTCAAGGCACATGATTGCGCGAATTGCATGGACTTGGTTAAAGCTTTCCATATATCCCACCCCAAGGCTCCCCACCCCCCAGAAAGCTGCAACAATTATGGCTATCAAGTTACCCATGGCACATAAGAATGTAGCCCTGGTGCAGTTTCCCAGTGGGGGTGTTCTTCCTTTGGAAAAAGGAAAGGGTAATGTAAGTCCTGGGGAACGTCCCCTGGCTCTTGATTGGACCATCTTCCCATTCCCGAGTAAAAAGACACCAAAGAAGATGGTGGTACCCCTCGTTACTCAGGGCAATCTCGCTCACATAGTAGATGAGCGATGGGTAACAGCTCTTCCGCTTCAGATCCCACCCCCAGTACCCACATTCACCTCAGCAGAACTGTTGTAGAGAATTAGCAAAATCTGCGCTGAGAATATTAAATTGAAATTTGTCAAATTCAATTCGAGCAATAACCTGGCCAATGCCAAATCTCACATGGCTGGAAAGGCATGAAGACTGAGGTATTGACTAGAACGCCTGACGGTTCCAATTTAGTCAATATGTCAATAGAGCTAACATTGGGCGCCATCAAAGAGGGATCAAAGCACACTGTTGGCAATTTGGGCATTGTGACTGATGTGATGCCACTGACTGAACAAATGGACCAGTGACTGAGTGCAGGTGGGTTGGGCATCCCAAACCCATTCCCAACTAAATGGACCTGCCCCTATGTGGGGTGGCCTTGGGGGACTCCTGTAGCTCATCGGGACAAATGCTGTCACACCAACCATTGGGAATGTAGCCAAGCCTCAGTTAGGACGTTTGAGGTCTAACCAACAGCAACTCGGCCCACCGCCAAATTTCGTGATGTCAGTTCTAAAGGAACAAACCCGCCCATTCCTGTACAATTTGCCAGTTGGTCAAAATGGAGGTACCCAATCCTGACTTGTCACTACCCCAATCAACCACTATTTAATCAGTTGCATAGCACTGAGAACATTGTTGATTGATTTTCTTCCTTTTCCTTCAATAAAATTTTACCAAAAACTAAACAATTTTTATTATTTCTTCCAACCGCATCCCTGATGGCACTTCCCTGGTGGCCTTTCAGTCCATATACCAGATGGGCTCTACCAGAACTCTTGGTCACTATGGCCCCCTCCGTCATCAATTGGGTTCAGCGAGTCCAATATTTTTGGCTCTACAACCCCATTCTCATTAACTTCTGGCAGCAATACATAGGGATCTTGTGGCCGTATGTCCACCAATTGCAAGAAAGAATACATCTCCTTGCCACCCCAGTTGAAATGGATCCATATGCTGAGGATCTCATCAAAACTATCTCAGTAATCCCACCCCTGCAGCAAAACCCCTGGGTCAGGAGTGGGTTCAGTGTGGTTCATTGTCAGGATCATTCTCACCATGTTGCTGCACCAACACTTCGTCATTTCCCAATGCCTAGCTCTATATCAAGTCCTTCAGTTGGCAATGCCTCTGGCATTCTGGCTTGCTTTTTGGGTGCTTATGCATCCTGACTGGCAGGCCAGTCTAAACTTCTTCTGCCGTTTCCATGACAACTTCACACCAGAAAGCGCACCACCAATCTGCAATCACTGCAGAACATTAGGGCACAAGGTGCACGCATGCCCTGTAAATGAGGGCATAATGGACCTTTACTTTTGCGACAACACCATGGATGAGGATAATGAAAGCTTTGGCAAAATAACCGACCCCAACCACGCCTTCCTCTGGGGAGAGGATGGGAAATACATTCTTATAGACCCAGTTTTACACAAAGTGTGCAAAATGGCACAGAAGCCCACAAACGGGCAGCGGCCATGGCTGCATCACTCGCAGCCTCCTCCATCACCCCAGCCAAATTCAGAAGGACATAGAGGAAAATAAACAAGCCAACCAATAAGAGCAGAATATTCAAGATGAAAATTTTCTCAACAATTTGACTGAATTACGTGGTATCAATCAAGCAAACTTAGCTGACAATTAAGCTCTATTATTGGCAAAATGTGAGACTAACATATACAAATTTGAACCCTGCAACCACATAAAGCAACCAGCACACCGCATCAGACCGCCATGAGTCAAGAGTGGAAGAGATTAACTCAAACTTACCTAACAACAAGACCCACACAAAATCAAAAAAGGGTAAGGGACCAAAAAACCGCACAGGTGGGACAGGCCCAATTACACGGAGCATGTACCAGCAATGGTGTGCTGTGATAGGGCCATCTGGCCCTCACAACTACTCCTGAGGCGCCATGGGCACCTCAGTGTCAATAGGGACGCTAAACATTGTGGGAGCCAGGGTTAAACCTTCCCAAGCCAAAAAGCTGGATTTCCTGTGGAAACCTTCTGTAAATATCTTGGCCATCCAAGAAACCCACTGTTTACATGGGGAAGAAGGATCCTAGTCAGCCAGGGTCTCACCATCTCAATTGGTATTGACGTCCCACTGTAAGGTGGTCATCCATAAGCACAAAAAATTAAAATCACTAACTCGTTTTCATATCTACATGTCTGCAGCCTGGTAGCAACATTTGCATGTCAGGATGACACAATTTTGATAGCATGCATTTATGCACCATGAACCGCAGCTTAGAGGAAACAATTCCTTGAGACCATTTCAACACTCGCCCTCCCACTGGACACCATTATACTGGGCGGCTTCAACTTCTGGGCTGACCCTGACATGGACTGTTGGACTAACCCCAGGGGATACCCCCTGGGGCACATTGAATTCCATGTAATGAAGGCATCCCTTGGCCTATACAATACTCTCCACCTGGGTCACCACTCTTAACCCACATGACTCGCCCCAACATATGTGGGGAACGCTCATCTCAATGAGCTTCATTGACTTCATCTTTGCCCCAAAAACCCACCTCTCAAACATCTCTAACTTCTCA
>JAKSZP010016381.1:0-49976 GCA_022478985.1 Massospora cicadina | reverse complement strand
TGGAACGCTGTTCCACCGCCTGGAGAAGTGCCCCACCTCTAAAGTGATATGGCGCGAAGTCCAACGTCTGCTAGGCCAGGATCGAACGCATCCCTTCAGTCTGTCAAGAGATATGTTTGCTTCATCAATGGCCTCCCCCCTCCCACCCTTCCTCCGTGCTCTGGTGGTTGCAATCGCCATGTGGACTATCCACACGATTGTCTTGGATGCCATCGCTGGCTCCATCCCCACCCTCCCAGAAGCTGTCCACAGATTCCAGTCTCATTTGGTGGACCACTTTCAAGTGTGGATGTTTGGATATCTCCCACCGCGTCGCTGACAGCTGGTCTCCTCCTGGTTCCCAGTCTGGTTCATCAAATCAGACCCCTTCCTCCACACACGTGCTCAATAGTGGCTACGGCCCTTTCACACGTTCCCTCCCCCTCCCCATAAGTGGCGTTCCCGCTGGCAACAAGAGATAGCATCGCTTCTCTGGGGTGCCTCCCCTGGTACTAAGTTTGTCTTTCCTGAGTCATATTCGGAAGTGTCCGTCCCATGGTCAGCATTCCCCGCAATAAATTTATGAAAAAGATCTTGAAGAAGAGCATATCAGTACCTTTAAACTTTGTAAACCCTGAAAGTTATCACATAGTGCAGATTTTGGGGTTGCACCATCAAGAAGTGCTGTGACAAAAGGGCGAGATCCAGTCCCTTCATTCAACCACCTATGTTTATGCCAATCTTCTTCCTCCTTTATAAAAAATATAAATGCTATTATTGAACTTTGTCATAAAATAATTTAATTTCGTTGCCATTTGGCTTTACTGGATGAAGGAGCCATCACATACTATAGAATCAACTTATGATTAAGTTATTGCCGCTTAATCTTAAGCTTATCATCAGGTTAGACAGACTTTCACATTGCTCTTGTATTATACACCTGTCCTCAAGTATGATGGGAACAATGTCTTATGCAATTTGAAAAAAGCCTTATGATAACCACATCCAGGAGTTCAAGGCCTTGATGGTCCAAAAGGGCCTCTGGCTACAAAGTGTTTCCTGGCCATGAGGGCCCACTGGGATTCATGGACCTCAAGGAGATTATGCCCTCCTGGGCCCCCAGAAGTAGTGGGGTTTCTGAAAGATATCAGCCCTCCTAGGCCACTCAGGAACAATAGCTCTCCTGGGCCAGCTGGATCGACAGGGCCTCCTATCCTTCAAGTGGAAGTTGGACTTTTTGGGTCACAATGCCCTTCTGGCCCTCCCAGACTTGCCATATTTGAACCAGAAGGCAGCACTTTCTGATATTAGTTAAGTGATTATCGCAATTCATGATTTGCCTGGATCAAAAATTGCTCCTTTTTAAAAAAACTGAGAAAGCTGGTAACAAATCCCAAAAAGCATAAAATTAGATCTAAATTGTCAGATTTAATCCATGACAAGCTTGAAAACAAACAACATTAGTTGGGGATGATCCCTGACAACTCAGAAGTTGATTAAATCAGTTGGGAGACATTCCCAAAAAAGCTGCAATCAAAGCTCCGAAATTAAACAAAAATAAAGAACAAATCCAGATACCATACCTGAAGGTGTTATACCAAGAAAAACTGTCCTGATTGTGTATCTGTTGGCTGCGGCTATCTTGAAACTTCCAGACTAAACCGTGGGGACAGATCCCTTAGTAATATAGCAACAGCCCCTACCATTTTTGTTCCAAAAGAAACCAAACTGAGCTCCACTTCAGAGGATGAAGTGTTCTATAAATTAATTTCCCTCCCTTTCATTCCTCAGTTCCTTTTTCTCTAAGATTTTCAATAAAAACTCAACTACTTTATTTTCTTTGGTATTCCTTGGGCTGCTCTCATGTCATGAGCACATCTTGTGCAGCCTCCAAGGCCTCTGAGACTAATTACAATTAGAACCCTGGCAACTAGCATTCATCCTGTTCTGTGTTGGCTTGATTTTAGCTAGACACATCTTCTACCACCAAATAATTTATGTGAGGTTATGCCAATATCTGGTGGTTGGTACAACTTTTACTTGGGCATTTGCATGGGCATGCTTTCCTAATAGTATTACCTTGCAACTCATGAATTCCAACCATGACATAAAAATATTATCTTTTAACTTTGTCTCCATCTGAAAGAACTTGCTGCAAACCCCTGAACCTGCGAGCCTTCCCGCCTGGTCACTAAAATTACCACTTTAGTTATAGTTGTGTCCTCCTTCCTTTTCTGTGTTCCAAAAGGTTCACCGCCTCTTTATCATCATTGTTCGCCCACTCCCACTTTATAAAGCCTCGGCTTACAGGGGGATCCTTCTTGTCCCTCTTTGGAAAACTCAGAAGCTGAGCATATCTGCATTGCATTGGAATGCCTTTAATTATGCGCCTGCTTTCAACAGTCTGTGGGGATATCCCAGCCCCTTCATGAGCAGGTGGACGCGCTCATCTCCTCCTTGCCTGCTATGCTGTCTACCTGGATGGTAAACCTCCTTGCACAACAACCAGGTTTGACCTTCTTTTTGTAGTACATTAACCTGGTCCATCGATTGGCTTCAACTGAGGAATACCTTGATGCAACCTGGTCTGTGCTACTGTCTTTACAATAGGGAACCTATCAGTTGCAGAATACGCTGCACGCTTATATACCTTAACCCAATCTTCCATATCACCTCTCACACAGCTCCCGTGAATGTTGTGGCAGAACCTGGTCTTGAAGTATTGAGAGCCACTGCGGCCACATGCCTCACCTCTACCTTGGAGGAGGAGATATTCTTGGCTACTCAAGTAGAGCATCAACTGTCTTTGGTGCTCACAAGAGTTGTTACACCTTACTGGACTTGCCTCCACGACAAAAGCACCCCTTCTTCCAGAAAGAACCTGCCCAGCCCTGGAAACCCATCGCCTGCACCATAAGAAGCCATAGAGATCCCTGCGGCTGTCAACTCAGTGGAGGTGGGGCAACTCTACAACATGCGCACTACTCTCACTCGACTTATGAGCTTAAAAAAAGGTCCAACCTTTCAGCTTATTTGGTTTTCCCCTTTACCACCAAATACAAGAACCGCAAAGGCAAGGTCATCATAAAAGCTGAAAATGCTCTAGCAAATACTAGAGCTGAAGAAAACTTAATTGAGGCCCTGATTAAGCGTTGAACCTGACAATTTCCCAAATGGGAGTGTTACTCTTGCTGACGCTTCAAAAACCTCGCATTGTTGGGTGGTCCAACGACCAGTTTCTCTCTGCTAATCCCATAATAGGTTTGAGGAGAGTTTCTATGTTTTGGAGAATCTTCCCTGATCAATCTTCCTTGTTCTGAAGTGGTGGCACAAGTCACACAATTCTGAATGAGAAGTGGTCTGATCACCCTACATCCTGAAGGAAAACATTAGAAGTATTGTTTTTTGTTCTAATCTTGTGAGGGACACTTTCTTGGAGTGAACACAAAGGTCTCAGCAATCCCAAACCTACCGCCAGATTTTCAACGCTTTGTGAACCTGTTTGATCCAGTACCCACCCTGTTAATCTGCCTCCAGACCTTTCGCCTTCTCCTTCAAATTTGAGTAGGGTGCAGAACTCCCAAAGAGGTATCCTGTACTCTCCACAATTAAAAAGTCAAAAGATTCTCTGGATGCATTTGTAAAAGGCATTCTTGGGCGCGACCTCATCAGGCTTTAAAGTCAGTAGTGGTCTCTACTGTGCTTCTGGTTATTGAAATGTAGACCTTCGCCCTTGTGTGTATCTCTACTGTATCAACGTAGCCAATGAGCCAGAACCCTACCCTATGCCACCCATGGAGGACACCTCCCCTATGATCGCAAAAGGTAAGTTCTCCAAACTGGACCTTGTTGACGCCTTCCACCATATCTCAGTTGAGTCAAAGTAAAATTAGCTCACGGCTTTCAAATTCCAACTGTGGGTCTTCAAATACAAGGTGATGCCATTAGGACTATTCATTGAACCTGCAGTGTTTCAAGGCAAGATTAAACATATATTTAACTGTATTGTGGGGAAGTGCTGCGTTGCATATATGGATGACTTTCTTGTGTTATCTGAAACTTTCTAAACACATGCTAATGACACTAAAAGTGTTATCCTGGTGATCGCTGAGGGACAACCTGAAGCTAAGGCCTTTAAGTGTGAATTCTTTGAGGACTCTGTATTGGTTATTGGGCAATGTAATATTCATAGGAAGGCACTTATATAGCCCTGACAAGCTGGTAGCTTTCTGGGACTGTGCCCCTCCTGTAGAAAAAAGTTAATTGTAGCTTCCTTGGCGTGGTCAAGTTTCTCCATCATTACAACAAGGATCTCTTAACAACTGCCGCTCCCTTGACTCACCTCACAGGCCAGGTTCCTTAAACCTGGGGGAAGGAGGAAGAAGTGACCTTTTAATAAGTAAAAGAGAGACTACTTTCTGCACCTGTCCTGGCCCACCCTTGCCCTGCCAGTCCCTTCAATGTGAATACAGATGCCTATAACTTTGCTTTGAAGATGTTCACTTACAGAGGGGTGAGGATACTTTGGAACATCCTGCCTATTTATTCAGTCGCAAGATCCTTCCAGACAAGACCAACTACCAAGTGCTTGACAAAGAGATACTCGCCATCATTGCCATGCTCAATGAATGGCAACACCAACTGCTCTATGCTCTCCATCCCATCATCACCAGAACGGACCACCGCTTGCTGTAATTCCATAATAGCACCAGAATAATGAACCAGAGACAAGCTCGCTGGCACCAGTACTGATTCAGTATGATTTCATTATTGATTACAAGCTTGGCCAACAGAACTTGATCATTGACATCCTCAAACACGACCTTTCCCTAGCATTCACTTGCACTAAATTGAGGAGTTCAACACCGCTACCATGCTTCCCCCAATATTTTCACCCTGATCAAGGGTAACCCCCGCAGCTTCATGAGGAGATTAAAGAACCCTCAATGTAACAGCACTCTGGGGAAGGAGCTGAAGTGGTCCTTGTGGAAGGCTCCCCAAATGAAGCACACAAAGGTTTCTTCATCAATAAGGGAATAATCCTGCACCAAAGTAAATCCTGGGTGCCTGTCATGGAGTTGCAAGAGGAGGTTCTCCAAGTCTACCATGACCATCCTCTAGCTTAACACCCTGGAATTTTGAAGACTGCAAGTTAAACCAAGCGGTTTTACTCATGGACAGGAATGTACCCTATGATTAGAAAGCACCTCTCTAAAGTGCCTAATCTTTTCCAGATCCAACCTTCGCGCTTCAAACCACAAAGAAACTATTGTCTCTCCAAATTCTCTTTAGGCCCTTGTCTTTCACCGGCGTTGATTCTATAACATGTTTTTCTTTGTCAAATGGTATGATGAAATCATGGTGGTGGTATACCAACTCATTAAATACGCGAAATTCCTCCCCTGCACCTTGCAAATCACCTCCAAGGAGATGGCTGAGATGTTCATAAGGAGATCTTTAAAAGACATGGCTACCTAAAGAAGTTGTATTGGACCGTGGCCCCATCTTATTTAGCGCTTCTGGGACCACCTCCTATCCAACCTAGGCATCAAGCCCTGTAACTCCTCCACTTACTATCACCCAGTGTAAAAACTGTGGGGTTTTCACTGGTGTACAGGTTTTCTTAACTACTGAGTCTGGGAATAAGTATGACCTTGCTAATTGTATGAAGACAATTAGCTTAGTCAAGTTTGGATAAATGGGTATACTTGACCATACACTGGCAGATAATATTATAAGTGACTTTGGCCTCACTCTGACAATATACGAGAAATTAAGTGACTTTGCCTCACTCTGGCATTGAAAATTAGACAAGAACTCTCTTCACAAGAAGCAGATAAACTACAAAATATGATAAATATAAGATAAAGGTCTAAGGTGTATCTCAGTCTAAGGTGTTTTTATTATTGAGATAAGGGAATATTTATAGGCGGAAGTAAGGGAAGACATGTGTTAGGGGTAGTTTGTGGTAACTTTGATAGTATCAGCATGCCTAGCTGATGTAAAAGAAAAATTGGTTTGATTTTGGGAAATATTCCAGCTGATATTCATGAGGAATAGTATTTTTAAATTACCATTCATATCTGTCAGACATTTGCCTTTGCAGATGAAAAACTAGAATATCTTAGGTCAAGTTCATCTGAAAAAAGGAAATGTCAACCATTTGCAATTTTCCGATGATATTAAGAGCAATTTTAATAAGAATGTCAAAGTTAATGGCCAAAAGACCATGGACGATTCTTGGTGGAACCCCATCAATTGGGGTAACATCAGTTCGAAACCTGCTAGGGCACTATCTGTAAAATCAAATGATCAGATTTCGCCAGTTGCACAATAGACTTTGGGGAAACCAGCGGAAGGTACTCTCTCAACCATCACCAAGTCCTTCACCTCACCTACGTGGGGGCCACCCCCTTTTATAGGCGTGGTGGAGGTCTCCTAAGGTGAGAATATTTTCTCTAGTGGTGATTGGGTGCAGTATATCAAAACCTTGCCACATGGGTATATCCTGCCCCAAAACCTCGATTTCCAATTTCCCAAACAGTAGCTCACCTCTCCAACGATCTTATAGGAGAGTTTCACATATTTTCTAATTTGGAATGCATTGCAGCTATTCCAAAAATATCCCCAAATTCCTTCCAAACTTCAAAATCAGTATAAATATTAATTGTCAAAAATTGGGCAGGATCGCTTTTTCTTTTACTCCCACTCTCATAATAAACACGATAAAACTTGAGTTTTTATTAGTAATTCATTAAATTTTATTAGAATTTTTTGGGGTTAGCAGCATAAGCACTAGCGAGCACCCATAAGCTGGATTCCTACAAAATGGTGCTCACTACAGGGTAATCATGTATGCCAAAAGTCGTTGCTTTTGAAAAGCAACTAAATAATGCTTTACCCTACCTTAAAGAGCTTGAACAGCGCCCTTACAAACTCCCCCTCAAGAAAGTGTTCACCCCTATGGAATGGAATATTGCTACCTTCCTGTATGCTTATGAAGCCACTCTGGATGGCGCCACAGACAAGAAAAAAAAGTTCGCCGCTCCTCCCTTGTTTAAGTCTTCAAGTATAAGAGATGATAGTCCCTAACCTAAACCCTTCATACACTTGGGTAGAGGTGAAGGAAGCTCCTCCAGCTGAATTTGGATCCAAACAGAGTCTATACATGGAAAAACAGGCCTTTATGCGCCATAGTATGCTGGAAGGCGAATCAACCATTGCCTTTGATGAACGATTTTACCTTGCTGTACAATGGTTGACCACCTCTAACATGCTTACCCTTGATGATGCCATCGCCGCCCTGTTAACTGGGCTAGCCTCTTGACCCTCTCTAGCCAGACACATCATCTCAGTGAAACGCCACTTCAAAAATCTCCACAACATTAAAGAGGCTTTGTTCAAAAAGGCCAATTTCCAATTATGGGCTAACCCCAGTGCCGCTGAGGTGAAATCTCCAGCTCCCACCATTGAGGAGCTACCTCTTGTTGAGCAGTTGGGAGTGCGTTCACCTGTGTCTATCCTCCCTACAAAAACCTGTTCCCCCCAGTACAACGTAACAAAGTTATCACACCTTCTAAGGAGTCAACACCTTGTAAGGTTGTAAAAACTATACGCCCGCACAAGCTCACTAAAGCTGCTGTGCCTACCTCTCCAGATAAGCTGGTAAATGCGCGCTCTACAGCTACCCAATCTTCTGTGGTCGTCCCCCTACCTCCATCGTGGCCTTGCCCGTTGTTGCGAATACCCTTGGGGGGAAGCTGAGGGGGTTATGATGACATTGTTTACTACATATTAGGAGCCCCTGCGAAAGTAGAAGTGCCTGATCATTCAAACGCTGGAGGAGTAGACGAGTCTACTGTACCCGAGGAAACTTACCTCAGCCAAATTCTAGGGTGTCCAAAAATTATTGACACTTCCAGTGATGGTGACCAATTCTTAGCTGGCTTGATACGCCCTCTTCGGAAGGTTCATCTCATAAAATCCATCATGGATAAATACCCTGAGACCGCTAAAAGCTAACCTCCACCTTTTGACTTAAGGAGGTTTTAGCTTTGTCACCTAAATTTGGAGGAACGCTTACTAAGGTTGAAGTGGTTATTCAAAAGGTCTGAATATTGGCCATCCTGGACACTGGCTCCCCAGTTAACGTGATCTTCACAAAGCTTATCAAGAAGATAAAGCTAGCACCTGACTTAGAGTACACAAAAGAATTTGGGGCCACAGGTCCCAACAATACTCGTGCTATTGGGGCTACTCTTCCCTTCCCATTCAAATGAAGAAGCTTATCCTATTAGCCCCTGCTGTGGCTTTGGACAATAACGCATATGATATGCTCATTGGCACTCGGTTAATAATTGAGTATGAAGGAATAAACAACCTGAAGCAAGGAGTCCTCTCTTTACTCAATTATGAAGTCCCTTTAGTTTTATCTAATAAAGATCCCAGCAAGGACAAATATTCTTGCCTGGTCGTTTATTCTTTTTCAGCTATAACCTTGCCATATTCCACTTCAGGTCGCAATACAAAGAAATTACCTGATTCAGTGGATGCTGGGGATGGTATTCCTTTTTATGCGGCAGATGAGGTCTTTATTAAGCCTGGTCAACAATGAGTGGTTGACACAAAAATCACGCTTCAAATCCCACACCACTGTTTTTTACACCTCATAAATATTGAGGCTGTTAGTCCCTTGGAGCTTCAGGTATTGCCTGGGATACTCGACCCAGCCTATCAGAGGCCTATTACCCTTCTTCTAGGAAACCTCACTGGAAAAGATATGATCATAAGGAAACACCAGGAGATTGGTAGAGGATCTTTACTCTTAGTAAAGGACATTGAACATATCCACTCCGTTGGCTCTATGTCAGATTTGGGCTTACCCATGGACAACATGGTGTGCACCTTACCCAATGTTCATATTTCGGATAAGTTGACCCCAGAGGAGTTGGAAAAAGTTCATGCCTTGTTAGACAAATACACTGACATATTCTCCAAATTGAAACTGACTAAGGCCACATGAAGGGCTGGTGCTACTCCTTTGATGTGGGTGATGCCTGGCCTATAAGGTCCAAACCTTATCATAAGTCAAAGGTGGAGTAACAACAGATGAGGACGGAGCTCCAGCAGTTATAAGACGCGGGGTTACTCGTTCCTTCACAAAGCCCTTTGGTCTTCACCTCTCATACTAATTAAAAAGAAAAATGTGAGGTCATCATATAGTTATGAATTACCGTAGGTGAATAGCCTCCCTAAGAAGGATAGCTATCCTATCCCTCGCACTGATGACGCCTTGGCCGAACTCTCTAGCTCTAACTTCTTCTCCGCTATGGAGTTGGCCAGTGGCTATTGGAAAATGGACCTTTCTCCTCAAGATCAGGAGAGATGCGCTCTTATTTGTAGTGAAGGTCTCTTCCAACCCACATGATTACCTCAAGGGTTGTGCAACGCACCTGCTTTTTCCAGCATGCAATGGATCACATCTTGCAGGACCTCAGATTGACTTGTGTCATCATCTATCTTGATGACATCACAGTGTTCTCAAAAACCTTCAACGAACATCTTGACCACTTGAAGGAGGTGTTTCAATGGTTACTTAAGTCTAATATCAAGTTGAAGACCTCAAAGTGTACCTTTTTTATTTAACCGAGACAAGATGACCAGGGGATGGGCATTACCAATATGTGTGTGTAAATGGTGGGGGGGAAGAAAAGCAATGACTAGATATGATTGGGCACCCCGGGGTACGCTGGTTACCCCTGTTGCCATCTGGGACCGCCAGTTGTGGGGGTGAATGGTGCTCTATTCTAGGGGGTTGCCCCCACTATAGAGCAGGTGTGAAGGAAGGGGTCCGTGTGAAGGAACTAGAGCGGGAACCATGAGTTTATGAGTCTCTGCTGTCTTGGTCTCATATGCCCATAGAGCCAGGCTTGAAAATGCTCCCGTAAATGGATGTGGAACCTATTGACAACCTCATGGATGGTAGGGACCGTGCCCTTGAATGCATCCAATGCAATAGTTTGGATCGTCCACATTGCAATGGGTATCAATAGGGTACGCAGGGTGGATGGGATTGGGGATGAAAGTCATATTGCGAGGAGGCTCTTTGAGATAGAGAAATCCTGGCTGTCTTGGATCTTGAGCAGGCGTGCGACTTTCACCATATGGCTTTGGATGGGGGGCAGGTTTCTAGGCGGTGGTGTAGGGAGCCCTCTCCTCCAAATACTGTGCAGGTTTCGTGGAGTGAGTTGGAGCAGTCCGCCATTCTGTAGGTTCTTCTTAGGCAGCGCCAGGTGTCAGCCCTTACCCTAGGCTGGAGGAGTGGATGGTTCATCATCCTCCATATTGCCTTTTGTGTGGATAAGTCTTAGGGGATATCCAAAGCATCTAGGTAGTCAACTCTGGCGATGGATGGGGTCGATGTAAGTATATCTCTGTGGGGGTGGTCTTCTGGCTTTCATAACGTAAAGTGGGTTTGGGTCATCCCCTTCCCTGCACTGTACCAGTGGTAGCGATGGTCCACCCCATGCGTCAGATGGTTTGGAGGAGGCGCTTAAAGTGAGGGGGATTTTTTGTGGGCTGTTGCATTTGGGCGGTTGGCGAGGTATGTTAGTAAGCTGAAAGGATGGTGTGGGTTGGGTATTTTGAGTGCCTGCGCGAAGTTGGCCCTCACTGCCCTGGACCAGTGCTGTTGTGGGGGGTCCAGGGTTAGGACTTCCTCTATCCAGGTGCCCAGGATGCAGTTGGCATGGTGCTCAAAATCTATCAGGACCATGCCCCTGCTGGAGCATGGGCCATACAGCATTTTGACCCGGACTGGTGGGCGGGATCCATGCCACAGCCAACCTGAATGATCGCATGGATCAACATTATAAAGGTGGGGAAGAAGGGGATTGCATGTGTGGGGAACTACAGCATCAGGAGGATGAGCAAGTTGGCAACTGCCACTCACCCCGTTAACCCAGGGGATCTACCCTTGAGGGAGGCGATTCTGTTGGAGATTCGTTGTAGCAGATTACTTTTAATCATTTCGCTTGCATACCCCCCTTTTTCCCAACCATATCCCCAGGTGGTGGACAGGGGTGGTGGGGGGGTACGCAAAGGGTAGAGTGAGCGAATTTTTGTGTCTTGGGTTGTGTGTGGTGGGGGATGTGGTCCAGTTGGTAGTGTACTTGCAAGGAGGATAATTTCAGTTTTCTGTTTATTAAGCGATGCACTGCTTACCGTAAAATATTCCTCTAGGGTGCGCTCCAGCTGTCAGGTGTTGCTGATGTCAGCTATACCTGTTACACAGTCATCCGCATAGGCTTTTATCTTGACAGGGGGTTGTCCTGGCGCAGTTATACCCTGAGGCGTGAGTTGGCAACGCAGAGAAGTGGGTTGAAGCTGAAGTTGTACAGTAGTGGGTGAGGGGGTCCCCTTACTTGAGTCCTCTGCGCGGGGAGATCCTGTCAGTAAGAAAACCAGGGCCACATACCACCATTGATGCAGATTCCGTGAGGAGCATTGCCCAGTTGATAAACCTGGGTGGGAGGTTGAAAGCGTGTAGACACTCTTTTAGGTATAGCTAGCTAACGCGGTCATATGCCTTCTCCTGTTCAAGGAATACCAGGGCACCCGTTGCTTTGGATTGGCATATGTTGGTGATATAGTTTATGTTAGACCAGATGGAGCGCCCTGGTGTAAAACCAAAGTGGTTGGGTGATAGGGCTTTTGAGGCTAGTGCTCCCAGTCTGGTGGCTAGAATTTTTGTGAGTAGTTTAGTGTCAGTATTAGAGAGTGTTATTAGGCGCCAGTTAGCCAGGTCCAGTCTGTCGCCCTTTTTGAGTAGGGTAATGACATAGGCGTCCTGGCCTCCTGGGAGTAGACGGGTCTCCAGCAAGCACTGGTTCAAAGATGCTAGGAGGAGGGGGCGATCTGTTTAAAATATTTTTTATAAAATTTTTAGGGTATCTCATTAGGGCCTGGGCATTTCCTAAGTGGTTCACCGCGGACTATATTCCAGAGCTCCTCCTGCGTTATCAGTCTTAGGAGACTATATTCTGGCGGTGCCCTCTGTATTCCGGCAGAGTGTAAATTTCTTTATTATTTGGGTGTCTGGTGGGGTGTCGCAGTAAAGTTTGGTGTAGTAGCAGTGTATTTCCGCCTTGACCTCCGTTGGGTTGGCTACCACAGTTCCATCAGCTTTGTGGACCTGTGCGCACTGAGGCAGGTTGCCTCAGGAGTGGTACTGGTGGAAGAAGAACGCCAAGCAGGTTTCGCCTACTTTTATATGCTTACCTTTCCACGATACTTTGATTCTGTGTTGGTGTTTGTGGATGAGGGCGTTGAGGCGGGCGGAAATTGCTTCCCATTTGCGCCCCCAGTTCATGCTGTATCCAGCTTTTGGGGTATTTAGTTCAAGGTGATCAAGTTCCGCCAGGGTGCATATGATCATGGCGGTATCCATGGTGTGTTTGTGCGAGGTGATATGGCGGCTCCTGTTTATTAGTTTGGTTTTTAAATTATTTTCCAAGATTTGATGGGGTCTGAAGCAAATGGGGTAGTGAATTTTGGGCTCAAGGCTTTGTGCTCGACCCATTTGGAAATTTTGGGGAGTTTTATATTCTCCAGGTATAGCTTCCTCCACGGCATCATCCGCATTTGAGTCCTGGTTGGCGTGAACTGCACCAAAACTAGACAAAGGTCGGAAAATTAATTTTTTTTGTGGAAAACTTAGTGATGAACAAGTGACAGGATTTTGGCATGAGGATGTGGTTAATGTGGCTCATCGAGATGAGCGTACCCTCACATATGTTGGGGCAGGTCATATGGGGAAGGAGTGGAGCCCGGGGGAGGGTGTTGTACAGGCCAAAGGATGCCTTCATCATGCAGAACTCAGAGTGTCCCGGTGGGTATCCCCTGGGGTTGGGCCATCAGTCCATAGTGGGATCATCCCAACAGTTGAAGTCACCCAACATGATAGTGTCTGGTGGGAGGTTGAGCGTCAGGATGAATTTAAGGAAAATTTTCCACTCAGGTGCAGTGCATGGTCCATAGATACAGGCTATTAATAGTGTGGCCTCTTGGTTTGCAATCCTTGCAATTAGGATGCGGCCATCTAAGTGTGATGAGGATTTGAGGATTTTTAATTTTTTGTTATTATTATGGACAACCACCCCACAGTGGGACGTCCATATTGACTGGGATGGTGAGACCCTGGCCACCCAGGATCCCTCTTACCCCCGTAGACAGTGGGTCTCTTGAATGGCCAATATGTCTACCAAGGGTTTGCGCAGGAAGTCCAGTTTTTTGGCTCAGGATGCTTGAGCCCTGGCTCCTGCGATGTTTAGCATCCCTATTGACACTGAGGTGCCCGCGGCGCCTCAGGAGCAGTTGGTTGGGCCTTCTGGCCCTAGTCGCCCACTCATTGCCTTAGACTTGCTCCATGTGATTGTGCCAGTCCACTCCAAGGCTTCTGACTCCTTACCTTGTGATGATTTCATGTGGATATTGTTAGATTTGGGGATTATATTAAGCTTTTCTGCATGTGATTTTGGTTGATTCAAGTTGGTGCTCTGATTGGCCCCCAATGTTTCAGGATTTGATTTTGGTGCTCTGGGACCTGTTGGCTCATTCATAGTGGATTTGTAATTTCCTGGTAAGTTTATTTGATTGGGAGTACATGGTGATTCTGTCAGCTTGAGAATCTTTCTGTATGGGTTGTCCAGTCCAACTGTTTATTTCGGATCACATCTTCCATGGTTGCTCCAGCTTTGGAATTAGATTCTGTTTGGCTGGTTCAGCTGATTTCCTCTCTGTCCGCCTGGATTTGGTTTGGGTCAATGGAGAGCGTGAGAGATGCGGCCTTGGCTGCTGACTACTTGCGGGCCTTCTGTACCTGTTTGCATATTTTGGGTGAGATTGGGTCAATGAGTACATAGTGTCCATCCTCTCCCCAGAGGAAAGCGTGGTTGGCGCCAACCATTCTTCCAAAGGACTCCTCATCTTTGTCCATGGCGTCGTTGCAAAAGTCTAGGGCCATGATGCCCTCCTTCATGGGGCACACATGCTCCTTGTGCCCCAATGTGTTGTAATGGTTGCAGATGGGGGGTGCGCGTTCCAGTGTGACATGGAAAGGTTTTGATACTCCCTCACCTGGGAGGTGGAATACTGCGGTGCATGGGATTTTAGTTAAATTCTCAGCCATGTCAGGGACAGTATCAATTACTGCGATTGGCTTTCCTGTGCACAGGTTTGGCATTAGGTGGAAATGCTGTAGTATGAGTTGTTTTATTTCTCTGTAGCTTTGGAGGCCGAATCAGAGTTCATCTTCAATTAACTTATGGGGGAGGTAGGTGGGAAGCGAATCAAAAGAGATGAACAAAGTGTTTGCTTTGTCCCATCTGGTGCACGTGGTGTGCACAATTCTTTTGCCCTCATGGAGGGCTATTTGATACAGACTTTTTCTGCGGCATCTGCATCCTCTTTGGCTTTGAAACCAATATTGATCCAGCCACGGTGGATGGTGTGGGTGGTAACATATACTACGTGGGGAAAGAGGGAGGCATGTGCCTCACCTACCTTTTCCCACAGAGTTGTGGAATTGACCCTTAAGAAAAGTCGGAGCCTGTGTTCCACTTTTGATAGGGGCTGTGCATATTGTATCTCCATGTATTGATTTTGTTTTGTTGTAAACTCCACAAACCTGGGCGGTGTTTGGGTTTGGGGTTTCTTGGTGGCGTTGGCTCCCAGTCCCCCTCCGGGGCGTTTTTTGCCTTTGGGTGCACCATTTTGGCCAATGCCCGATATGACTTTTGCCTAGTTTTGTTGTGTTTTACTAAATTTGCTCATCTTAACCTGTGTGATTATCAAAATTTATCTGCTCAAATTGAATCTCAGTAACTGATGTTATTGTTACAAAAAATAAAAGCTCAAAGTGTACCTCCTTCCAAATAAAATTAGATTTCCTTGGCCACTTCATTATTCAAGAAGGTATTCAACCCATGCAGGACAAGGTAGAAGCCATATCAAAAATTCTGGCCCCTAAAAAATTATGGGATATTCAGGTATTTCTAGGGATGATGGGGTATTACCATCAGTTCATCCCTAAGTTCGCCCAACTCAGTGAGCACCTTGTCCAGCTATTAACCAAGAATACCCCTTTCTATTGGGGTGCTGAACAGAAGGCCGCTTTTGAGACGTTGAAACAACTGCTACAACAACGTCCTATCCTGCGGCATCCTGATTATAATAAACCCTCCATCTTATTCACTGATGCTCAGATTATGCTGTTGGGGCCATTATAGCCAACTCGATGAACATGGTGTAGATCATCCTGTTTCCTATTTCAGCAAGATGCTGTCAAAGGCGGAATGCAACTACATTGTAACGTAGAAGGAGGTACTTGCTGTTCTGTTAGCTGTAAAGCATTACCGCCCTTTTCTATATGGGACCACCTTCACTGTAGTTATGGACCACGCATCCCCTAAAGTGGTTGCAAATCATGAAGAATCCTACTTGTTGGTTAGCTCGCTGGGCTCTAAAGCTCCAGCCTTATGATATGAAAATCAAACACCATTCTGGAACCCGTCACTTGAATGTTGATGGGTTGATTTGACTACCTATCCTCCACTTAGATAACAGTGAGGTGGAAAGGTTACACGATCTTATAATGACCCCAAATGAATAGGAGGATGAAGATGAGCCTGTCCAGAAGATGCTATCCCGGCACTCCCATAATACCAAGGTGGAGAACGGGAAGTTGTATAAGCAGGTGGGGACAAAGTGGCTGCCTTACCTTTGGCCATCTGAACGTGTACCTGCTATTCTAGAAGCTCACTTTACTCTAGGTCATGGAGGGGCCAAGAAAACTTATGAGTTGATTAAGGATCGGTTTTATTGGAATGGAATGATGGAATCTATCGATGATGTCTTGGAGGCATGCCTTACTTGCAAAAAGCAGTCAGTTTCAAGACTAGATATTAGTATCAACCAACCACCCCTCAACAACTAATATGCCATTAGTCTGGATGTAGTAGGTCCCATCCCTCAAACTAGTAGTGGCAACCAATTTATCCTTGTAGCCATTGACCACTTCACTAAGTGGGTTGAAGCTGTGGCTCTCCCTTCCCAAATGGCCAAGGTCACAGCCACCTTTTTACATCAGAATATTTTCAGTCGACATGGCTGTCCAAAAGTACTACTCTGCAATAATGGTAGGAACTTCACCTACAGAGTAGTCATGATCCTGGCAACACCTATGGGAGCCCAGCAAATCTCTTAAATCCATATAATTCCTCTACAAATGGGACCGTGGAAAGAGCTAATGGAATCTTGGTATTCATCCTATGCAAAATGGCCTCTTCTGATCCACTCCACTGGGATCAATCTTATCCAGTGCCCTTATGGCTTACCGGATCAGTTATCATCAGATCTTAAAAATGTCCCCATTTCATGTCTTGTATGGGCGGGACCAGTAATACCTGCCCTCTTGGTTAAAGATGTATTCTCCTCTAAAATTTAGGAACCCAAGAAAGTCATGCAAAGATTGCTCAACGCATCATCCAATTACAATCTGAGGCAATGATTAATTTAGCAAAAACGGTGACTAAAGAAGGGCAGGCGGCCAATGAGCTCAGAAACCCCTACCTACATTCCAGGTATCTGACATGTTATTATGCTATCATAACTGCATCATTCCTAGAAGCGGTAAGCTTGAATCAATAAGGGAGGGCCCCTTCACCATCACTTACAAAAGGGGATATTAATACTTTATTAAATCTTTAGCTACAGGTATTACCATCAATTGTGTACATGGCCGTTTCCTCCGACCTTATTCTCCCCCTAACATTCTTGAGGGAGGTGATGTCAGACATTTGCCCTCTCAGCTGCAAAGGAAGAATGTCCTGAGTCAAAATCAGTTAAATGGGGAAATGTCAGCTATTTTTGAGTTTTTGATGAACCTAAACATGAGTTTAATAATAATAACGATATAATAGACCAAAAGACCCTGGTCAATTCTCAGTGGAACCCCGCAAATCAGGGTAACACAATTTTGAATGATAACTGTGCAGCAACCATAAAATTGAGCAGTAAGTTTACTCTGACCATGTGATGGACCGTGGGGCATCTATTAGGCGGTACTCCCCCATCCTCAACCAGGTCCTTCAATGCACCTATGCGGGGACCACCCCCTTTTATAGATGTGGCAGGGTACCCCAAGGCGCAAAAGATTTTGCTAAGGGGGATTGGCTGAAGTTTATAAAATCATTACCTCACAGGTACGTTTTAGCCAATAGTGATTCCCCTGCTATTGTTCAGCCAAAATGAAGTGAGTATTCTGAGCTTTGATAGCTGCCTTATAATATTTCCTAATTTGGATGGTAACAAGCCATTATGAATTTACTAGTTAATTTACTACAACATTTGATACTGTTTACTTATGGATCAGTCAGATATTGAGGGGATCGCTTTTTCTTACTTACCCCACATTGCTAATAAAAACTCTTAAACCCAAAGTTTATTATTAGTTTAAATTTATTAACTTTGTCAAAACTTTGGGTTCCAGTGGCGTCAGCAACAGCGAGCACAGAAATGCTGGATCCTACACTTGGTATAAGCATTGCCATTTTTCCTTTATGGAATGCACTTCATGATATTTCCTGACCATGCTTCCCTTCACTGGCTGAAACAGATGAGTGATCTTTATGGATGCCTGGCCCAGTAATCCCTATAATTACAAAATTACAACTTCTTCAATTGTCCATCGCCAGGCGTTGTAATGCTTAAAATACCCCATGTTCTTATATGTTGCGTTGGTATATAAACCACATACCTAAAAGAGAGTTCCTTGGATTTTCTTTTCCATAAAAATCACTTTATTTACTATGATTCGATTCAAACAGCAATTTTGATAATCACACAGGAGAGATGGGCGACTTTGATAAATCTAATACAACTTGGGCGAGCGTCGCATCAAGAGGTGCGCAAAACGGTGCACCCAAGGGCAAGAAATGCCCTGGAGGGGGACCAGGAACCCAAGCCGCCAAGAAACCACAAACTCAGACACCATCTGGGTTTATGGTATTTGCTACAAAACAAGACCAATACATGGACATCCAATATAACCAAGCCCTATCAAAGGTGGAACATGGGCTTTGACTTATCCTTGGGGATGAGTCTTTGACCCTGTGGGAGAAAAAATGCGAGGCACAGCCCTCCCTTTTCCCCCATGCGGTATTTGTTGCCACCAACAACATGGGCCGCGGCTGAATTGATATAGGTTTTGAAACAGCTGAAGAAGCAGATGCCGGCAAAAAAGTCTGCATCAAAATTGTCCTCCCCAAGGGCAAAAGAAAAGTGTGCACCGCGCTGCACCAGATGGAACAAAGTGAAAACTTTGTTCATCTCCTTTGACTTGCTCCCTATCAACCTTCCCTGTAAGGTAATCGAGGAGGAGCTCCACAAAGGACTCATAGCCTATGGAGAAATTGTGAAAATTAAACTACAACAATTTTGCCTGATGCCAACCCTGTGCACAGGCAAAGCTATCGCTGTGATCAACCCGCTCCCCAAAGTGGAAGATGACCTTTCAAAAATCTCCCGCACAGCAGAGTTTCACTTCACAGATGAGGGACAGTCATCCACATTATGAATCACACTGGAATGCGCACCGCCTATATGCAACCACTGTGGTTTATTGGGACACAAGGAACACGCATGCCCCATGAAGGAAGGCTTAATGGAAGCTGAATACTGTGAGGAAACCATGGACAAAACTAATGAAAACTTCGCCAGAATGACCAACGGCCACCACCCATTCCGCTGAGGTGAGGATGGGCATTACTCCATCGTGGACCCAGTTACACATAAACAACACAAAGCGGCACAAAAAGTCCGCAAGTGGGCAGATGCTGAGGCAGCAGCACACGCGGAGTCATCCATCAACCCAAGCCAAATTCAAGAGGACATAGCGGATATACACCAAGCCAACCAATCAGAACAATATGCCCAGATTGAAAATTTTCACAGCAACTCGACTGAGTCACCAAGTGACATCAATCATGCGCACTTTGAGGAACAATTCAGCTGCAATATGGGAGAAAATGCGGTGCCCAATTCTCCAAATTCGAACCTCAAAATCACAGAATTCAATTGGCACACCACATTAAACCACCATGAGTCACATGCGGGAAAAGATAATGCAAATTCCAAAAACCGCAATTACCACAGAAAATCAGGACAGAACAAGAGAACTGACATTGATACTTAGAGGTTGGAGTACAGACGCAGATCATGGCCAAAAAGTTCCGCAGAGGGTTAGGTCCAGAGGGCCCTCCCAACTGCTCCTGAGGCGCCGCGGGTACCTCAGTGTCAATAGGGACGCTAAACATCGTGAGAGCCAGGGCTCAAACGTCCCAAGCCAAAAAGTTGGACTTCCTGCAAAATCCTCCTGTGGAAATCTTGGCTATCCAAGAAACCCACTGTCTACAGGGGGAAGAAGGATCCTGGTCAGCCAGGGTCTCACCATTCCAATAGGTGTGGACGTCTCACTGTGGGATGATCATCCAAAATAACAAAAAATTAAAAATTACAAACTCCTCATCATACCTTCACAGCTGCATCCTGGTAGCAACGATCACATGCCAAGAGGACACAATCTCAATAGCATGCATCTATGCACCATGCACCGCAGCTGAGAAAAAACAATTCTTCAAAACTGTCCCAACACTTACCCTCCCACCAGATACCATCCTGTTGGGCAACTTTAACTGCTGGGATAACCCCGACATGGACTGATGACCTAACCCCAGGGGATACCCACTAGGGCACATCAAATCCCGTGCAATGAAGGCATCCCTTGGCCTACAGGATGCCCTCCCCCCAGATCACCACTCCTTCCCCACATGACATGGCCCAACATACGTGAGGGAGCGCTCATATCAATGAGCTGCATCAATCACATTCCCATTCTATAAACCCACTGATCAAACATTTTCAACTTCACAACAAAAAAATCAATTTTTCTGACCACTGACTCATCTCAGTGCAGCTCTCGCCAACCTGAACCCATGCACAGGCGTCGCCCTGGAGGAAGCTACATCCAGAAAACATAAAATTGCCCGAAATATCCAACTGGGTCAAACATAAGACCACAAACCCAGAATTCACAGCCCCATTCATTTTGGATCCCATCAAAACCTGGGCAAATTTTAAAGCTGAACTAATCAACAAAACTTGACATCTTGCATCACATAAGTATACTGCTGACACAGCCACAATTAGGCGTACCTTGGTGGAACTGGACCACATTGTGCTCAACACCCCAAGGTCTGGTTATAGCCCCAACTGGGGGCGCAAATGGGCGGAAATATCCACCCGCCTAAACACCCTCATCTCCAAGCACCAGCACAGAATCAAAGTATCAAACAAAGGTAAGTTCATAAAGGAAGGCGAAACATGCTCGACATATTTCTTCCACCAATTCCACTCCCACAGCAACCAGCCCACGTGCACACAGGTCTGCAAGGCCAACAGCACCGTGGCAACTGACCCTGAGGAGGTCAAGGCGGAAGTACACCATTACTACACTGAACTATACTGTGATATGCCAACTGACCCACAAAAAATCACTATAATTTATACACACTGCCAGAATATGAAGCACACCGTTTGACTACAACATAATAAATCTAATAACACAGGAGGAGCTTTGGGACACAATTCACAGTGCACCACGTAGGAAATGCCCAGGGCCTGATGGGATACCTTACAAATTTTACAAAAATATTTCAAGCAAATTGCCCCCCTCCTCTTGGCATCTATGAATCAGTGCTTTCTGGAAACACGCCTCCTACCTGGTGGCCATAATTCATATGTCATAACCCTTTATAAGAAGGGTGACAAATTGGACCTGGCCAACTGGCGTCCAATTGCACTCTCTAACACTGATACAAAAATACTCACAAAAATTTTAGCAACCAGATTAGGCGCAATAGCCTCTAACGTCCTGTCACCCAACCAGTTTGGGTTCATACCAGGGCGCTCAATCTGGAACAATATACACCCTGTTGCAAACATATGTCAATCCAAAGCAACTGGAGCCCTGGTCTTCTTAGACCAGGAAAAGGCGTATGACCGCGTTAGTTGGCCATACCTAAAGGAATGCCTACACGCTTTCAAATTCCCACCCAGATTCATAAACTGGGAGATGCTCCTTACAGAATCTGCAACAATGGATGTATGCAGCCCTGGATTCCTAGCTAACAGGATCACACCACGTAGAGGGTTCAAACAGGGGGATCTCCTCAGCCCACTGCTGTATAACTTCAGTTTTAAACCACTCCTTCGCGTAACTGACTCATGCCAGATGGGCATAACTGCGCAAGGCCAGCCAACAGTCAAGATACTGGCCTTTGCGGATGACTGCGTGGCAGGTATAGCTAACAACAACGATGCCCAACAGCTGGAATGCACCCTAGAGGAATACTCCATGGTGAGCAACGCATCGCTCAACAAAAGGAAAACAGAAATAATTCTCTTAGGCAAGTACACTAACAACCGGCTACAACACCTGAATCTCACACCCCCATACAAAAGAAAAACCCACTCATCCTACCCTTTGCATCATCTCCCACAACCAACCCTGTCTAACACTTGGTATATGGCTGGAAACAGGGGGGTATGCCAATGAGACAATTGAGAACAATCTATTACAGCGGGTATCCAACCGCGTCGCCTCCCTCAAGGGAAGATTCCCCCAGGACTAATGGGGCGAGTAACAGTTGCTAACTCACTCATCCTCCCAATACTATGGTTCCCTGCCCACGTGATCTCCTTCTCACCCACCTTCATAACTTCAATCCACGCGCTCATCCAGGGATGGCTGTGGCCTGGATCCCATCCACCCACACAGATGGAAACACCTTTGGCCCACACTCCAGCGGAGGCATAAGACTAATATTTTGAGAGCCACGCCAACTGCATCCTGGGCACCTGGATAAAGGAAGTCCTTGCTCAGACCTCCTGCAGCAACACTGATCCAGTGCAGCGAGGACTAACTTCGCACAGGCGCTCAAAATAACCAGCCCACATAGCCCAGCCAGACTACTATAATACCTTGCTAAACGCCCCACTGCAATGGGCCCACATGGAACCCCCCTCACTTCAAACACCTCCTCCGAGCCATCTGCCACATGGGATGGACCGTAGAGAACACTGACACTGTGCAGGGAAGGGGACGACCCAGTTCCCCCTTCAGATTAAAAAACCAGAAGACCACCCCCAGAGAGACATGCTTGCTATGACCCCATCCATCGCCAGAGTTGACTACCTAGATGTTTTGGACATTCCCTACAACTTAACCACATAGAAGGCAGTGTGGAGAATGACGCACCACCCACTCCTACAGCCGAGGGTAAGAGCCAGTGCCTAGCGCTGCCTGAGAAGGACCTATAGGACGGCGGACCACTCCCATTCCCTCCACACAACCTGCGCAGTATATGGAGGGGAGGGCTCCCTACACCACCGCCTAGAAACATGCCCCCAACCAAAGCCATATGGCGGGAAGTTGCGCGCCTGCTTAAGCTCCAAGACGAGCAGGAATTATCTATCTCAATGACCCTCCTCGCGCTCCAGCTCAAGTCACCAATCCCATCTACCCTCCACTCCCTAATGATACCCATTGCAATGTGGACAATCCACACCATTGCCTTAGATGCGTTCAAGGGCACGGTCCCAACCATTCATGGGGTTATCAACAGGTTCCACGTCCACTTACTGGAGCACTTCCAATCCTGGCTCTATGGTTACATGAGTCCAAGGCAACAGGCGCTCATAGAATTGTGGTTCCCACTCTGGTTCCTCCAAATGGATCCTTTCCTACACACCTGCTCCATAGCTGGGGAAACCCCCTCAGAGTAGCGCACCAACCCCCATACCTGGCAGTCCCGCTGGCAACAGGGGTAACCTGAGTACCCTGGGGTGCCCAATTTTATCTATCTTCGCTTCCCCCCTTTTTTTGTTCCCACACATACTTGGTAATGCCCATCCCCTGGTCGGCTTGCCTAGGTTAAATAAAAATAAAAGAGAATTCCTTAATCAAATGATGATATAGGTAAATCTGCCAATTTAAAGTAAATGTTCCCGCTCTGAGTGTGGATTAGAAAACTCAGCATTGCTCTGCTGACTCTAGTGTCCCACTTGCAAAGGTATGGTGGCTAATCTGGTCTCATTTCCTTCAGGTCTCAGAGTGACCTACATACTACCCAGTAACTCAAGGAGTTAAAAGAGGCCCCATATTATTCATGGTATCAAAAAACTCAATTCTTTAAAAAATATAAATTAAACCAACTTAATATACTCAAGTAAATAAAGTAAATTTATTATTAGTAATGCAATAGTGGGTGTATTCTTTAGAGCTCCAATATGTGATTAGAACGCTGCTACCTGCAGGTTATAAAGTAAACCTGGGAGATAATTCTATTAAAATAATTTAGGTTGGAAGCCCACTTGATCCCAGCATTGATGGCTGGCCAGAAACTAAATTGCATTATAAAAATTTAACTAAATATTAATAAATAAATTTATATTTGAAAATTGAAAATTGAATTACAACCATCACGTGAGATGGAATTCACTATGATTATGAAAAAGGGAAATTACCTCATGCAAACCTAATGTTACAGGCGTGGTACATTAAAATGCTGACAGCCTCTCAATTTTCAATCAAGAGTGTTTTATCTGCCAAAGAGGACTTCCTATATGATCACCTCTGTCATTCTGGCTTGTGTCCATTAGAAACCCCAGAAATCCAAGGTGACTCAGGATGAGAGCAACTAGTATTCAAGTACTGATGGTATGTTATAAATATTGCTAAAGAAGAAATAACCTCCTTATGTTTGCCTCTCTTAGTGGACTGAAATTTTTATGGAGGGTCATACTATCACTGGACATAGGGTGTGGAATGACCACAATGTTTCCAGTCTTGGTATTTTTGGATTGATTGCTTGACTCAAATTAAAAATTTTTGGATGCCTGGATACTTGTCGCCTAAATGAAAAACCTAACATAAAGTTTCAGCATCAATAAGTAGTCCAACCCCCTTTCCATATGGTAAGCATCAACATTATAGGTCCATTTCTCAAGGAGCACATGACCATTAAATAAAATATTGGCTATAGACCACCTCAACAAATGGATCATAGCTGTATTTGTTCTTAAAGCCACCGCACATTAAACTGCCTTATTCTTATATTAACTTCTCTTCACTTTTCACGTTATCCCAAGTGTGCTCTTATCCAATAATGGCTAAACTTCACCTCAGAGGTGGTTTGTTAATTAACCTTCTTTAAAATACATTAAAAATTTCTTGGCACCCTACAACAATCCAAAAAAATGGACTCATAGATAGGGTTTATGGCACTTTCATATCCATTTTAAAAAAAATGTCTTCCACTGACTCATTATGATAGGACCTTTTTTACCAAGTTCTTTACTTGCTTATTAGGTCATCTACCACTGGGTAATGAAGACGCCCCCCTATAGAACATTTTATGGCTGTCATATATTTGCCCTCCTGGATACAAGATAAGAATCTTATAGTCCAAACCTGCTGAGAAGTGGAAATGCCGGACATTTAAAAGTCCACAATAATGATAATGATTTAAATAATAATGAGGAAATTGGCCAAAAGACCCTAGCCAATTCTTGGTGGAACCCCATAAACTGGGTAGCACTAGTTCAAATACCTCACGGGCAATTAATACTAATTTTAGCAGTCAGATTACTCCAACTTCATGGTGGACTCTGGGGCGTCCATCAGATGGATCTCCCCAGCCCTTACCAGTCCCATTCAAGCACCTATGTGGGGACCCTCCCCTTTATAGGTGTGGCAGGGGTCCCTCAAGGTGCAATATTTTTTGTGAAAGGAATCTGGCTAAAAATATATTAAGTCATTACCCCCTCAGGTATGCCTTCCCCCAGAATAATCCCCCATTCATCGTTCAACCTAAGTGAAGTGAATTTTCTGAGCTTCAATAAACTAAGTTCAATATTTCCTATTTCAGACTAGTCTAAGCTATTCCAAACTTGTTATTGAATTTCCCTCAAACCTCGATACAGATACATACTGAATGATCTGATATTGAGAGGTTACATTTTTTCCTTATTCCTGACTGGAATTAATAAAACTTTAGGACCCTAATTTCCTAAGTTTTTGAAGCTTAAGTATTTTTGTTAAAAATTGTGGTATCAACCCCCCATTGTTGGATTTTGGTGGAATAAACACCAAGTGAGCATCTTCTGCACCCAAAATCCAACAAGCGGTGCTCACTACAGGGGGCACCTGTATATTACCAAAATGACTACTATTCCGGAACCAAGGCTAGCTGCATTAGAGAACCAACTAGCCAGTTCTTTGTCACGTTTCAAAAGGTTTGAGCAGCACTCTTCCCAATGCAATTATAGGTCCCCCTTTTATAACTAAACCTCCATTCTGAGACAAGTACACACCTGGTGAGGGCAGTATTGTTTCCTTCGTTTATGTTTATGGATCCCCACTGAAAGGAGTGACTGATCTTCAAAATACCGAGTGTATCCTTCCTTGCTTGAATCAGATGGCTCAATAGATCAAGGTCCTTCAAATGACCACACTTATCATCTGGGCAGAGGTCACACAAGCGCTGATTGAAGAGTTTGGCTCAGAACAGAGTTTACAATGGCAAAAACAGGCCTTTATATGCTTTAGGCTGCAATAGAGAGAACCAATCCCCTCATTTGTTGAGCGATTCTATAGCAAGCTTAACCTCTATTGCTGGCTAAACTGCTCCCTCTATATGATGTCATTGCTGTTATTGTGGCTAGCTTGGCGTCTTATCCCCTTTAGCAATGCATATCTCTGAATCCAAGCACACCTTTCAAACTTCAAAGGATAACAAAGAGTCATTGCTAGAAGTGGCTGACCTTTATGAACCTGACCTTCTGCAAAAAGCTCCAAAGCGGGAATCATCTCTGATCCCAGCAGCCTCTGATATGGCTGTATCCCTCTGGAACCCCTTTTTCACGGAGCTATCACGCCAAAATACTCCTCCACCATGTGAGGATATCCAGGAAATATTGCCAGTTATGGGGCAGCGCTCCCCTTCAGCTTCAGAATCAAAAGCTTAAATGGTGAAGTCATTTATCACTCTTCCTGGTCCCCCTCTTGCCGAGCAGTCTACTAAGGTGATTAAAATCACACCCACCTAAGCCGCTGCCTCAATCCCCCTCAGCCTCAACTCAGGCTGGCCCTAATTCAAAACCCGTCGCTAAGGAGCAGCCCAAGCCGGTCACTTCTATGGCAAAAGTCAAAGCCATTACACTTCCAACGCCTCCCCCAAAAGTTGGTACAGCTAAGATGTTCCTTTAAAAGTCAAAAGGGTAGATGAGAGTGACAAAGCCCTCCCCTGCAAGGAGATTAAGCCTGTTTCTCAGCCCCCTCTTAGTAACTCGTTGATGTGCATTGACAATCCCTCTGATGAAGATTTGGAAGGGGGTGTTGAAGACGCAGGCTATTATGTTTTACGTGCTCTAATGGAAGTGCAGGTTCTGGATCTGTTGAGGCCTAAACAAATTGCTATGGCCATAATACCACAACGAACTTATCTTCATCAGTTGTTGATGTTTTCAAATGTGTTTGATACTGCTAGTGATGCAGACCAGCTTATTGGGACAGTGATCCAATCTCACCCAGATTTTTCATACCCTTAAATATATTAAAGAAAAACACCCTGTGATGGCTCAACAACTTGCCTCCAATCTCTGGCTGGTTGTGGTTCTCTCCCTCCCCCTACTTTTGGTAGCACCATAACAAAGGTAGAGGTTGTCATCAATAAGGTATGCATTCTAGCCATCCTTGATATGGGTGCTCCAGTGAACGTAGTCTCATCCAATCTAATCAACAAAATTAAGTTGGCGCCAGACCTGGACTATTCACAAGAGTTTGGAACTGCCAGGCCTAATGATACGCAAGCTATTGGAGCCTACTCTTATTTACCCATACATATTGGGAAGCTCCTACTGGCTGCCCCCGTGGTAGCATTAACCAATAATGCATACAACCTACTCATTGGCACGCAGTTCATGATTGAGTATGACGGTATCATTAATATGAAACAGGGATTTATCTCCCTTCTAAATTATGAGATTCCCTAGTCTTCACAAACGATGAGCCTAAGAAGAAGGAATATACATGCGTAGTTGAGTATCCTTCTTTCGCCCTCACCCTTATCTATACCACATTGGGCAAAAACACAAAAAAGCTGCCTGAATCTGTGGATGGTTCCGATGGCATTCCATTGTATGCATCATAGGAGGTAATAGTCAAAGCGGGTGGACAAAAGGTGTTAGACACTAAAATTACTATGCAAATCCCCCGCAACTGCCTTCTTCACTTAACATGCATTGATGTAATAAGCCCTTTGGAACCTCAGGTTTTGCCAGGTATCCTAGACCCTGCCTACCACTGACCTATCAATCTTCTGCTGGAGAATCTTATTAACAAGGATATGGTCATACTGACGCATCAGGAGGTTGGAAAAGCCCTGTTGATTCCAATTGGAGACATCCACCAAGTCCATTATATTGGGTCTATGCTGGATATGGGACTTCCTACTGACCAAATGATATGCGCTTTGCCCAACATTCAGATTTCTGATAATCTTACTCCCGCTGAACTTAATAAAGTTCATTCCATACTGGAGTCATTTAGTGATATTTTCTCCAAATCTGATACTGACTATGGGCATATGAAGGGCTGGTGCCACACCATTGATGTTGGTGATGCCAAGCCTATTTGATCCAAGCCTTATCAGAAAATAAAAGATGAGGAGCTCCAGATGAGTACGGAGCTTAAACAGTTATTGGATGTGGGGCTACTGGTGCCTTCTCAAAGTCCCTGGTCATCTCCACTACTGCTCATAAAAAAGAAGAATGGTGGACATCGAGTAGTTATGGACTACTGTAAGCTGAATAACCTCACCAATAAGGACAGCTACCTAATCCTACAAATCGATGACGCTCTAGCCCAGCTCTCTGAGTCTAAATTCTTTTTCTCCATGGACTTGGCTAGCGGATTCTGGGTATTAGATCTTTCTCCGCAAGACCAGGAAAGTGTGCGCTTATCTTCAGTAATGGTCTCTTCCAACCTACCCAACTACCACAAGGGTTGTGCAATGCGCCCGCCTCTTTCCAGCGAGCCATGGATCACATTTATAGGATCAGAAACTTAGTTGCATGATTGTATATCTTGATGATATCACCATCTTCTCAAAAACCTTCAACTAGCATCTTTCTCATTTAAAGAAAGTTTTCCAACGTTTGCAGGTCTCTCAATTAAACTAAACCCTCCAAATGTACATTCTTCCAAAAGAAGTTGGACTTCCTGGGCCACGCCATTTCCTCAGATTGGATCCAGCCTCTCAAATATAAGGTCTATGTGATATCCAAGATGCCTGCTCCCAAAACCCTCCGTGATATTCAGGTGTTTTTGGGCATTATGGTGTATTACCATTAATTCATCCCCAAATTCTCTCATCTCATTGAGCCCCTCATACAACTTTCAACTAAAACACCCCTTTTCATTGGGGAGCAGAACAACAAGCTGCTTTTGAATCTCTAAAAAAGATGCTGCAGCAACAGCCAATCCTACGCTATCATGATTATAGTAAACCATTTATGCTGTTTATTGATGCTTCCAATTATGTGGTTGGAGCTATCTTGGCTCCACTGGATGAGCATGGGGGTTGATCAACCCGTTTTATATTTCAGAAAAATTCTCTCTAAGGCATAATGCAACTATAGCGTCACTGAGAAAGAATGCCTGGCAGCCTTTCTTGCTGTTAAATATTACCGCCCTTTCTTATATGGGACTTTATTTAAAGTGGTTACTGACCACGCCTATTTAAAAATGTTTACAGAATATGAAGGATCCCAATGGGCGGTTGGAACGCTGGGATTTAAAGCTCCAGCACTATGATATGACCACTGTACACCAAGCTGGGACGAGACACATGAATGTCAATGGGTTGACTCAGCTGCCATCCTTCACTTAGACAATCGTGAAGCAGAATGGCTACATGATCTCCTAGTGACCCCTAATTCTTGGGAGGATGAGGATGAACCAGTCCAAAAGATGCTAGCTCGACATTCCCATAACATGAAGGTGGATAATGGGCATCTATACAAGAAAGTAGGGGTGAACTGGTTACCCTACCTCTGCCCCTCAGAGCAAGTACCTGTCATTATGGAGTCTCATGCCCTCCTAGTGCATAGAGGAGTAGGAAAACTTATGAATGAGTAAAGAACGTTACTATTAGGAGGGAATCATGGAAACCATCGTCAAAGTCTTGGATGCTTGTCTGACATGCAAAAAGCAATCCAGATTCAAAACCAATTATCTTTATCAACCTACCACCCCTCAACAGCCTTTCCACACAATAAGTCTCGATGTGGTTGGCCCTCTACCCCAAACTATGTTGGAAATCGATATATATTGGTAGGGATTGATCACTTCACCAAATGGGTCGATGCTGTGGCTATTCCAGCTCAGATGGCAAAAGCCACGGCTACCTTCCTTCACCAGTATATTTTTACTTAAAACAGTTGCCCTCAAGTTTTGCTCTGTGATAATGGTAAAAACTTCACATCTCAAGTGGTGAAGATTCTCACGACTTCCATGGGCATGCATCAGCTCTTTTCTGCCCCCTACAACCCTTCAACCAATAGTACCACGTAAAGATCCAACGGTACCCTGGTATCTATATTATGGAAAATGGCCACTTCAGACCCCCTTCACTGGGATCAGTACTTACCCAGTGCCCTCATGGCCTACTGTATCAGTTACTACTGGATCCTTAAGATGTCTCCTTTCCATGTGTTGTATGGATGGGAACCTGGGGTGCCAGCATTATTGGCCAAATACATTTTCACTGATAGGACTGACCCTGAGCAAGCCATGAAGAAGTTGGCTCAGAACATCATTCAGCTACAATCCAAGGCGATGACCAACTTGGCAAAGACTGTCACAAAAGAGGGTCAAGCCGCTAATGAGCTCTGGACTCCTCTTCCTTCCAAGTATCTGACCTGGTGCTTTACTATCACAATTTTATCACCCCTAGAAGGGAGAAACAAGGGTTCATTTGGGAAGGCCCTTTTGTAGTCACTTACAAGCAAGGAGAGGAGTACTCCATTAAATCCCTTGCTACCAAAGTTACTATTGATCAAGTTCCTTGCTAATTCCTATGGCCCTATTCTCCCCCCAACATTCTTGAGGGGGTGATGTCAGACATTTGCCCTCCTGGATACAAGATAAGAATCTTATAGTCCAAACCTGCTGAGAAGTGGAAATTCCGGACATTTAAAAGTCCACAATAATGATAATGATTTATGTGTAATAATGAGGAAATTGGCCAAAAGACCCTAGCCAATTCTTGGTGGAACCCCATAAACTGGGTAGCACTAGTTCAAATACCTCACGGGCAATTAATACTAATTTTAGCAGTCAGATTACTCCAACTTCATGGTGGACTCTGGGGCGTCCATCAGATGGATCTCCCCAGCCCTTATCAGTCCCATTCAAGCACCTACATGGGGACCCTCCCCTTTATAGGTGTGGCAGGGGTCCCTCAAGGTGAAATATTTTTTGTAAAAAGGAATTTGGTTAAAAATATATTAAGTCATTACCCCGCAGGTATGCCTTCCCCCAAAATAATCCCCCATTCATCGTTCAAACTAAGTGAAGTGAATTTTCTGAGCTTCAATAAGCTAACTTCAATATTTCCTATTTCAGACTAGTCTAAGCTATTCCACGCTTGTTATTGAATTTCCCTCAAACCTCGATACAGTCAGATACTAAATGATCTGAGATTGAGAGATTAGTTTTTTCCTTATCCCTGGCTGGAATTAATAAAACTTTAGGACCCTAATTTCCTAACTTTTTGAAGCTTAAGTATTTTTATTAAAATTTTGGTATCAACCCCCATTGTTGGATTTTGTTGGAATAAGCACCAAGAGAGCATCTTCTGCACCCAAAATCCAACAATGGTAGAGAAGTCTCCTTACCAACCAGCCTACAACCCATAAATATTCTGCCAACTCCTAAGACTTCTGAGATCACTCTAAGATCTCTAATAGATGAGATTATCCAATTGCAATCTTTAGTCATAAATGCCTTAGTAAATACTAAAACCAAGGATACTGTTCAAAGCAACTTACAACGATCTTCTGTAATGGTGTATCAATCTAGAAACTTAGTAAATTTTACCACCTTTGCCCATGAGAAGAACTAACAAGCTCACTACCTCCTAGTCCAGGCCTTACAAGGTCCTAAATAAACTTGCGTTTAATAATCCATTGTTAGTGTCAAGGAGGACAGGGTTTTCAAAAGGGTACATGGGCAATTCCTCAGAGCTTTTGTACCCCTCTGACAGGATCTTGAGAGGGGCATTGGTGGGTCTCAAACCTCATATGAAGACAAATTGATAAATGTCAAAGTTGAATTCCGCCCCTACCAAAACTTTGATCACCAATAGCAAGTTACCAGGGGCACCATCCCCCAAAATAAAGGATAAATTAAGGAGAGATATAAAATCACCTAAAACTAAGGGTTCAAAGATAACGCAATGGAAGTTCCAGAGGACTACAATGGCACAAAGGAAGTCATTTCGTCCTCCTTAACTCCCTGAAGCTCAGCGAGATCCTGATTATCAATCCAAAAGGAAACAAAATGGAAGCAATAATACCCAGTCCCTATCAATATTAAAAGTTTCTAAATAAAGTATTATAGTTTTTTGCTTACACAGTTACGTAGTTTATCTATTACTGGGACTTTTACTGAAGGATCCAAGAAGCCTTGACCATCCTGATAGTTCTGACCCTCGCTGTATTTAAAAATATAGCCACGCTTAACTCCAAGAAGCCTTGAAGCATGTTCCTTTGCTTGGCCTTTCTATTCACAGTGCTGACAACCATTACTGAGAAAGAGTATTTAGCAGTAATAGGGGAGGATACCCCAGTGGTAGAATAGGGACCTTTGCCACTGCCTCCCCAAGTTTGATCCCAGTAGTGAACTTTGGGTAGGGGATGATTATGACTGTGTTGGCATTGTGCACCAATGCCCCAAACCAAGATAGCAAATAGCAAAGGCGGTCCATGGAGTTCCTGGCCTATCATACGCCGCGCATGGAGGTTTTCTGGGTTTTATCCTCCTTTCCCATTTTCTTCACTTCCCCTCATTGGTGTGGTATCATCCCCAGGTCTGCCCACCTCAAACAAAATTTAAAGTTATTTAGCAGTAATCTATGAATACAAACTTTCTGGGGTTACATTCATGTAGTACATTTTATGGTGATAAATGACCATGCCTCTCTGCGCTGGTTATATAAAATATGAGGGAGCCAAAAGGGCGGCTGACATGCTGGAATCTGAAATCAAAAGTTTTAAACTTTGAAATTCAGCACCATCCTGAAATTTAAACACCAATATGCTGATGGTTTTTATTAATTTTCTAAAGTGGTCTTTGCAGCTGATCTATACAATGAATCGTTTGATAAAGTGTAACTTAACATTATGGTAATGAACCTGAAGAGGTTCAACGCACTTTAGAGTAGTGTGGCAGAATACCTTTGTGAAGGATGAAAAACTGTATATAAGTGATTAATGAACAACCTACTTATTTCCTAGGCCATCAAATCAACTGACTTTTTTATTGAAGCCCAAAAGTGACAGGTATGGACAATATAAGAAAATTCTTGAACAATTATGATCACACTATTACTGGAAATCAATGCATTTTGATATTCATAAAACGCTCAGCTGTTGTAAGGAGTGCCAAGCTTAAGCTCTCTACTAGAAGGCTACTTCCTATAATTGGGTAATTCCAATTTTGGCTTGCACACTATCTCTATTGACATTGTGGGCCCAATGCCCAGCAAGGGTCAGCAATTTTTATATATATAATCGTAGCCATTGATAACCTCACTAAGTGGGTGGAGGTAAAGTGGTCAAAGTCTTAGGTACTATGACCATGGCTAAGTTCATTTTTGCAAAATAATATATTGGTTGAATTCCCACAGTTTCTCTTAACAGATAATGAGAGTAACTTTTCATCTTAAATTATTTAAACTCAAAGACTTGATGGATATACAAAGGGTATTGTCTATGCCCTATTATCCTGAGACCATTGGCAACAAAGAATAATTAATTGGTACTCCTGTTGGCATCCTATGTAAGTTGATCACTGCTAAGGCATTTAGTTGAAACCTTTTCTTGTCTTTCACTGTTTTTTCATAAAAATATTGACTATTACTCAGTAACGGTGCTTTCCCCATTCTATTTAATATATGGGAAGCATCCTGAGCTACCCCCAATTTTTTACTCATTTTTCAATAAAGAAAGCTTGAGTTCCAACCATTATCTAGAGAAACTCATGAAGATTATAACACACCTACAAAGCAAAGCATACTCAAACTTGCTGCTCAAAAATTTAGGTCCAGGAAGTGTAATAATGAAGATTGATGGACCTTATCTACCTTTTCCATGGAGTAAATGGTCTTATATTATGAAAGTCCTATCTTTGACAAAATTAGCAAATGGAAGCTCATGTGGTAAAACCCTTTTAGGCCATTGAAAGTCTCCATGGGTGCCTACACTCTGAAAGATCCCACTAAGGATTAACTTAATAAATGGGTGCTGTGCTGGATGGGGTCCCTGAATATTGCCACAGATCAGTTGGGCAAAAGGTCTTAGGTAAAAGCCCAAAAGTAGGATAACCCTTCTGTGGTAATATCCCTAATTTGATTGTTTGAAAAACTCTTAATAATATAGTTTGTACTATAATGAGGATGATACTAGTGCCAATCAAGGGAGATTTCCCTCTGGAAAGCGCATACAAAGATTCAATGGCCTTATCAAAGTTCAAAGTGTAGTCCATGTGCGTTTTACCTAGGTTTCTTAATTGAATAGTTTGTGAATTTAGTAAGTTTATTAAGGTATTATAGAAGATGCAGATGCTTTGCGCAACTTTTTCAATTTAGATATATGATTTAACTAAGGGGAAGAGCAGGTCTTGTTCTACGAAGAGTCTTCAGACAACCTCTTGATGGTAGGAATAACCTGAGGATCTATGCCTTGATTTCCTCATCTAGACCTGTTCCATAACTTGGGTCAGATACCTTTGTGGTTGTCAAAACTTTTTCACATTTATTATTTTGCTTAAAAATGTTCTTGCAGCCAGAACCTTTTTCAACAACCTTATCACTAAAACTAAATTCATTAAAAAGTTTTGGCAGCATCTGATTTTTCTAGATTGCCATTTCCAAGAGGCTAAGACCATACTCATCTGAAGTGGAAGCGTCTGGTTTTCCAGAGTGCCATTTACAATGATTTACATCCTCATTGCCAGTTATAATAATGTTGTAGTTGGCGCGATCTGGTTGGGCAGAGCACCATTTACAAGGATTCCGTCCTCATCAACATATTCTGTAATATTGTTTTTGACAGCATCTGGTTTGACAGAGTTCCATTTACAAGGATTTCCTCCTCATCAACACTGACATATTTACTAAATTAAGTTTTGAGGCATCTGATTCTCCAGAATGACATTTTTAAAATCCTCTGCAATTGTAAGCCTCACCTTTGGACCTGGTCTTTGCAACGGGGAAGACCAGGGCTATGTGGTGGTCAGGCACCGACTTGACTGTTACAGGTGCATGGTAAGTTCCATAAAATGTATGGGCAAAGTTTCAGCCCTATGGCCATTGGTTGTCAATAAACTATACAACCCTCACTCATTTTTGTTCCCTGATTTTGATCAAGTTATGGAGCTGTTGCAATCAGTTTACTCAAAATATGCTTATATATATTCACTTAGTTTTTTAGTAATTAATATATAAATACAGGGTTAGATATGGTTGCTACTACAATGTTAATTTATAGGAACTAATTTTTATGTATTACTTTACCCCATGGCTCACAGCTTATACGTAGTTGCAGAGGTTGTATTAAATTAGTATTGTCAATATCATCCAAAGGCTTCCATTACTGGTAGTCAAAAGAAAATATAAAATCCCTAATCTCCTCCAGTGCAACTCTTGGTTCCTTAAATTAGTGATTTTATTTAACTGAGGTAAGCCAACCAGGGGACAGACAAAACTGAAACTTAAAATTTAACAAACCAAAAAAAATCATGAACTGACTGCCCTTATCAAGTAGTGGAAAACACAAAAGAAACGAGAAAATAATCTACCAGGTGCACGGCGGCGAGCCACTTATCCCATCATGGCAGAGAGGGAGGGGGATGAGGTGGATCATCATATGGCTCAGCATTATAGAGGCGTATCAATGCTGAGAGCAAGGGGGTTGGGGCATCCATGAGATGAGGGTCAGGGTGTAGTAGATAGTCGTTGAGATTGACAATTTGTGCCTGTATCAAAGCCTCTATGAGTTTGGAAACATGGTGTTTGGCCTGGATTTGGGCGTCAAAAAGTTGTTCTAATTTCACAGTATTGTCTCTTATGGTGCATGTGGATGTGGAATAATCTTCCAGTTCAGTGACATGCTTGACAGAGGTGGTGGCAGTTTTATAGAGGCGTTCAATTTCCTCTTTTGTGGTAGGAGAAAAATTGGAGGGGAACAAGGGGGTGCAACCCTTTTTTAAATTCCACAACAGATTTTTCACACAATTTGCAAAAATTGGGATTATTGGGTGAGGCCACACAACCTTGGCAAGCTTGTGGTCATTTTGAAAAAGGGTAACATTGGGTTTGGTGACATATCAGTTGGTTGGGGTTGGGACATTAAAGTCTGAATTCAGATAAGATATAAAATCAATTGGGTAACTCAAAAGTGGGACAATTTTACCAGATTCAGTTACTTCATACAATAAGTTCCAGTGATTTTGGTTGATTTGAGAATAGGCAGTGGTAGGTGAATTTGGTTGGGTAGGTTTTGGGGTGGGAGATTTTCTGGATTGAACATGGGTCCAAACCTGCTCCTGATTGGTTGACCTGGGTGCTTTGGCCAGTTTAGATTTGGCTGGCTTGGATTTATGTTGTTCAATTTTGTTGCTGACTCATTATGCGCTCAACCTGGTGTGGTGGGGGCAGCCAAAATCTCCACTCAAACGCTGTTGGTATGGCCTCATGGATGGAGTTGGCTGTGTTTGCAGGGTTTGAATTATATCAACATGTTTTTTGTGTGGTCCAACTCATGGCAGAGGGGGAAAATTGTGTGACCATTGTTAGTGTGAAACCAAAATAAATGGACAGGTGCAGATGGGATATAGGCACGCGGTGGGATGTGATGGGCCATGTTCAGCTGGTGAGGGGTAATGGTGGTCATTTCTCATGGTGCCATGAGGCGTTCAGCAACACTTGGGACAATGAATTGGAGGATAGGGTTTTCTCTGTAAGTGGACAGCCCTGACATCAACTCCTCATAAAGTGTTTGAGGAGAGAGGAGTGAGGGGAGGTTCACAAAGGCCACCACGAGTGTGGTATCATCTAGGAGATGTGTTCAGGTGTTGGTAATGAGGAAGGTGTTTTTGTATATTAATGGTGTAGCTGCTGCAGCGTCTGTGTCCTCTTTATTGGGGAATCCAATATCAAAAGAGCCCTTGTAGGGGCAGAAGTCTCTAAACCCTGCTGGTGCAAAGGTGGCCATTGCCAGCTTAATTGTCACTTTGTCAGTGTACGGGAAGAGACATCTGTACTCAATGCAGAGGAAAAAGCGAATATTGGATTGGGGTAGGGCTAGGGGGTGGTTTGGGTGGGCTTGTGCGAGGTGCAGTGCTAGGTCCCTTGGAGGGACATAGTGGCTTGATGTATTTTGCAGGCTGAAAAAGCCAGTCCACATGATTTTGCCTGTTGGGCAGTAAATGCTAGTAGGTGAAGCACCGCTGCCCCATAATTGGGCACCAGGTGGTGGATCTGAGGACATAAATATGGAATTGGTGCTGTGAGGTGGCGGTGGCAAATCAACTCATTTTTCAAAATCACTCAAAATTGATGTCAAGCAGAAAGAAAGCTAAAATTATCTGTCCTTAAATTAGTTATAACCATGGTCACTTGTCCTGATTTTCATATCATTTATCAGTATCATATTAATTAATACTTTGTCCCTGACTGGTGTATAGTCTTGCAATATGTTCATTTTTATTATCTGCCATGGCCATCTGCCAGTGTTTTAACTGCAAACATCTTATTGATATTATTATGGAAATGCCCAAAGCTCTAAGCATTTGTTTCCCTGGACTAAAAAAATATTACGCCTGTATCAGGACATTCTTATATGTTTCCTAAGTAGTAATAAATTGCACCAATAAGAACCTAGAAATGATAATATCATGTATAGGTGGGATTTTCATCTGGAAGAGGAAATTTTTTTACATATTTTAAAGAAGCCTAAAGCTAAGAATATTAATTTAGAGCGCTTCCTAGCCACTGAAAGCATTTATAACTAAGGTGTGCTTCTTTAGTATTTAGAGTATAAAGTTTTTTACGCACTACTTGAACAGGCTATTGGTGGCTGGTCCAACTCTAGCTCTTCATATAGACCAACTCATGGTAAGCTCCCAAATCTTTTAGTATAGATACAAGTACGCTTAAATTCATTACTTTCACTATAAAAAAAGGAAGTAATGAGAGTTTTGTTAATAAAAAGGCTGGCACTATATAAAGTACCAGGGAAGAATCAAGATTATGATGAGTGATAGGCACATACCACTTTATGAGGGTGGAAGTAGATTCAGGAATGTAGAAGTTGATACTACAGTCCAAAATCAGAGCGGAGTAGATCAGGATTTATCAGTGAGGACTGGACTAAGACCAAAAATGGTAGCACAATTAAGTGTTTCCTAATATTTGCCTATAAGAAGCCAATAGAGATTATGGTATAATGGGTGATTTAAGGAGGTTGATGAGGCAACTAGAGTAAATAAACAATGAATATAACCCTGGGATTAATATCAAGATATTCAAAGTTGGCTAGATCATACCTTATCTATCTCATTAGCCAGTGGAGCACTAATGGGGTGATTAAATTGGAATTCTTTGGGTCATAAACTTGGCGTTATTATGGGAAATTTCTCAGTGCTATAAAATATAAGATTATTAATGATTTCAGACTTCAATATAATAAACCATTGATCAACAAATTATAATGATTATTGTGTGATTTAATCCCAATTAAACATTAAATATTAAAGTATAAACTGGTGTCAATACCATTAAAAAATAGATCAACATTAATTATGGTAATAATTACTTAGTAACCTCAAATCAATGCGTCACTAGAGAGTTTCTCAACAGATACCCCCTCAATGCTCAATTGGGGATGACAATAATCACGTTAGGATGGATTGGTCTTAATATAGACCCAAAACAATTGAGGTAAACGGGATATAATAAACCAAGGCAGTTGGGATGGGCATTGGATGGAAAAACATAGGGTTTGTCTCAGCTGCGCTTAGTATAGTCAGTTGGTGGTTTAAATGTTAGCATCAGTTGCATAATTGATGGAGGTGGTGGCTTCATCCATAATGATGACGTGAGATTGGCAGGTCAGGGTGCTTGTGAGAAGTTGGCGCTCAGGGCATGCATAGCGGCAAAGCTGGGCAAAAACTATGACAAATTGTAAAGGCAAACTTTAGTCAGATGGTTCATCTTGATAACAGAAATCAATCATCAGAAGGAGGTTTACAATGTCAACAAGTAGATTTAAACTTGGATGGAGAGGCGTCAGGTTAAAAAATCTGAGGTAAAAGTTAAAACAGTAAAGGTAACACATTTTAATTGCTTTGCCTAGTTGACATGCAATTGTGACAAGGAATATTGATTGTGGTCTCACTTTAACTCATAAGGACAGCTGGAAGGTTCACATTTAGCCTTAAGTGCCAGATGGAAGTTTGCTGCATTAATAAGTAAATATAAATTTAAAATGGAAGGCGTCAGGTGGGCGGATCCAAGGTAAGAGTTACAATAGTGAAGGGAGGTATTTTAATTGCCTGGGTTGACCAATGCATCAAGGGCAAAAGTGTTAAAGTATAGTCTCACTTAAAGTTAGAAAGTGACCAGGTAGCAGCTTCTCAAACCCTTCCAGATTTAGTTGGATTTGTTTAGATAATTCCAACTTTTTGGTACTAACAAAAAAACCTAAAATAATAAAAAAATAAATCATAAATAAAATACTTAAAACAAATGAATTGAAAAAAGAGCAAATATGGGTTTCAATTGCTCTGATCTTGGTGTCAGAACAGTGAGGAGCTTTGGAGTAGGGAGACAGTGAGAATCTGAGCCATTCTTGTCAGCTGTTCTGATTTTGTTGTTGAAACATTTAGAAGCTTTGACATAAGTAAACAGAGAGAGCGCCAAAGCATTTGGGGTTGCTGTTCCAATTTTGCCATCAGAACAATGAGAAGCATTGGTGCAGAGGAATAAAAAGGGCACTGAAGAATTTGTGTTGGCTTTTTGTTGGTGAACTTGCGGGAAGCATTGGCATGAAGATGCATAAATGGTGCCAAAAATTTCATTTTGGTTGTATTATTTTCCAGAAAATTGATGAGCTTTGGTGCAGAGAACCAAGAAATGAGGTGAGTCATTTGGATTGACTGTTTATTCAAAGAAACAGCAGGAAGCGTCAGCAAATGTAAACTGAGAGGGTGCCAAGGATATCAGGTTGGTAACTCTTAATTTGTCACTAGAAAACAGAGGAGCTTCAGTGCTAGGTAATTAATAGTCAAGTAGGCATTAAATTAAGCTTGTTCAGCTTTATTTTTAGTCAGGAGATAAGTCTGGGAAAATATCTCATGATGCATCACCAGGGTTTGGTAAATACCCTGCTCAATTTCTCTATGGTTACATATGTGAAAAATACCCTTCATGTTTCCTTTTCACTTTCATCTACAAGAGAGAGGTATTATGCAGTGTCAGCTGCGCAATCAAAGATTTAGTGAGTTGTTGATATGAGTAAAAGCTGATGTCAAATCCAGTTTACAATTCTTTTTTCTTTCTTGGCGCCTAAATTTGCTAAGTAGCATACCACAACACCCTGAAATTCTATTCATAATCTCATTATATTTTTATCTTGGGCAAATAGATTATGTATATTTCTGGAAACTCTTCTGGTACGCAATTCATCTCTTCTGTTACTGCATCCCCTGTAGTGATCACCACATGTGTGGTATAAGCCCCTTTATTCACTACTTGCAAAGGTTATTGTAGGCTTCACAACTATAGCTCTACCATATAATTTAACTACATAGTAAGCTCCCAAATCTTTAGTATGGATACAACTATGCTAAAGATCTATATAACTTTTACAATAAAAAAATAGAAAAATAATGTTTCCAATAAAAAGTTTGGTACTAAGTAATGTATCAAAGAGAATCAATAGTGTGATGAGGGATAGACGCATACCATGTGTGAGGGTGGAAGTAGATTCAGTAATGTAGGTGATGGCACAGTCCAGGTTCAAAATTGGAGTAGATCAGGATTCATCAGTAAAAACTGAACTATATTTAATAATGGTAACACAGTTAAGTGGTTCCCAGTATTTGCCATTAAGAAGCCAATAGAAAGTATGGTATAATGGGTGGCATAAGGAGGTTGATGAAGCAACTAGAGGAGGTAAACATTGAATATAACCTTGGGTTTATTATCAAGATAATATCAAATTGGCTTGAACTTGATTCCCTATCTCATTGGCAGTAGAGAAAAATCAGGCAATTTATTCAGAAATTTGTTAGGCCATAAACTTGGCATTGTTATGGGGAATCTCTCAGTGCTTTAAATTATAAGATTATTAGTGATTCAAGGCTTTTGGAACAATAATATTGCACAATAAGTTAAAATGATTATTTTAGGCCTTAATCCTAATTAATCATCAAATATCAAGTATAAACTGACGTTGATAACAATATAAATAAAACAACATCAATTGTAGTAATAATTAATCAACAACCTAAAGTTGAGGCTTAAGTAGAGTAAGATTCAGCAGTATTATAGATATGAATATAACTATAGATAAAAGGTTTTTGTGTGTTTACCAAGGGCTGTTTTAAATAGTATCTTGAAATTTTGTGTACTAATTAACCTGTGCACTTGCAATCTGGAGCCCCTGCGCCTATTTTTTCATTTTTTAAATAAATCAGGTAAAAGAACAATATCAAAAACTTTATAGATACTTATATAAAGTAAATAAGTATTCATAAACTAAAAAAGTTTATATCATGACCAAGAAATACTATATAGCTACACAAATATTCTTAAATATATAGTATTGATGTATAAATAATTATGTTCCTTTATAGATAAAATGTATAAAGTTAAAAAGTAAGCTTAAAATATGATGCTTAGTTTTAGAAAAAATATGCATTATAGTTTAACTGTATATCTTTGAGTTATACTCTTATAAAAAATTGCAGATACCTAATAAATGGTTAGATTATAATGAGAAGTAGTACTAAGATATCAGTAATCAATTGTATTATGTTCAAATAATATAGTAAAGCTAAACACATCTTTATTTATAAATAGTTTAAGCATAAAAATGATGGCAGAGACTCTTATAAATGCTTATTATAAAGTAAGAAAGTTCTTACAGAAAATATCAATTGCAATATGACTAAAGGCGTTAGTTATAATTTTCTCATTTTAGACTTCCATAGGTTTATAAAAATTAAAACTCTTTAGATGCATATAATATAAGTGATATAAATATCTTGTTATATAACTATAGTGTTATCAATAAACTTTATTGTGGAATTAGTTTTATATGAATAGAAGAGATAAGATGTTGTGCAAAAAAGTAAATAATTTTATAATAAAGTTTTAATTAAAGTATTCATATTCAAACTATTTTTTATACCATTACATTATTTTTTAATATTGCATTATTGATATCTGATCATCTCTTAATTAACAACATCATTATCTGTTTGTATACTATAAGGATTGTTATATGTTTAAAACAAAAAAAATTAAAAGTATTATATATCTATGCAAGCAATAATCTTAGCTATAAACTAACTCACAAACTAATTAAAATAAACCTAAAAATACTATAATCACTTTCCCTGGAGACTAGCTTTAAGAAAAGATTTCATTGAATTGTTTCAATTGGACTTTTGTATATGAAAAACTAAAACAGTTTTGAGCAATATAAAATAACTAACAATTTATAGGTCATAGATATTAATTATAAATCTTAGCATAAAAATTTATAAGTTCAAATTTGAGTAGATGAGAACTTCTAACTGATATATAGTCTAGTGAATTAATTAGAAGTTACATTAATCTATGATGTTACTAATATAATATACATAAAATGATAGAGAGACTAAACAAATTTCTTTTTAACCCTATTTTATATCTGTATATAGATATACAAATATTATATAACTTCAATACTTTCATTTTTAGTCATCTAAACTATTAAACCATATAGCTGGCAATAACAGAAGCAACAATAACGATAACGCTTATTAATCCTTTTTTAAGTCTTTAGCTAATAGTTAGATTTAATATGGTTAAAAAAGATTTTAAAGCTTAAAAAAGTGATATTCTAAGATAAGATTGTATATTATGAGCTTTTGAAGTTTTTAATTAGTTAATTATACTTTATCTGCTAATTTTTTAATTTTTTATACTTCATTACCTATTTTACCTTGAGTAGTATGAAGAATCTATAGTTAATAAATAAAATTTAACTTAGGTAGAAGATAAAGGCTAGATCTAAAACTATATAATCTGACAGCAAAAATGTATCTATAATTACTCATAAGTGCATTAGTCATATTTTATCTAATTTAGCCTTAACAAAAGTAAAGTTTCTACCAAGTACTTATACAAGGTAAGAACTGCACGATAATTTTAATAAATACATAAAATTAGGTTCAACTAAAATAAAACTATATACAAACCTATGATTTAATTTTTGGAATGCCATTTAAGAGTGATTTGTGAATCAAAGTAATAGCCTTTTCCTCATTTTCAGTAAAATATTAAGTAATTCGAACCAACTCATTTTAGTTTCTGTATGATTATTTATAAACTATACTTTTTTGTGGTTAACTTTGTACCACTTATAGGATTTCTGAGCTAGATAAAATTTGTGCCACAGTTTATCTTATACCAATTAGTAAATAATCAGTACTGTATGATTAGTTTTGGGTTTCCATCTGATGTGCTCACTGGTGCTAGCACTGGGATCCCAACATAGTGGCTGATTGCAGGAGGCTTAGTGTATCATGGTCAGCCGAGAGGACAGGGACTTCATAAGATGCAGCAATGGACAAGACTTTGTTCATTAGAAAAAATTCAAACTAGATAATAACTAAATAATATAAGATAAATACTGAAAAAAATACTTTATTTAAAAATAAGATAGTACTATCTATAGTACTGTTGAAAGGAAAGGGAAATCATGATTCACTGGGAATTGCAAGGAGTGATTCATTAATTACACTTGATTCCCAAGTGGTTTGTCCATCATTGTGTCCTACCTGTAAGGTCAGCTGAGCTTCTTGATCTCATGATGATAGTTTTATAGCATTAGTTATTGGTATTAACCTCAAGTAAGAGCTCTTCTAATAGTCCAGGTTTAGAGGTCCAACTTGCTAGCTTCCATAATGAACAGCTGATGAAGATATTGGGATTTTTGGGCCAGTGATGATGGAGTTATATGAATGTGGCCTCAGAATTATGTAAAATATTTGTGAATATAATTATAATACTTATTATCCAAATTTGGAGTAATTCAAGTAATGCCCCTAATTCGAAGCCAAAATTGATGACATAAATTGAACCTTAATTTGGGACTTATGGGACCATTTGAGTAGTTTAAGGGTCAAGTCCCGTAGAGTAGTATATGTCAATCTTCTCCTCAGGACAAGGCTTCCACATTGCATAGGGAGAATCATCATGTAAAAAGCTATATCTACCTCATATTGCCAAGCAACTATAGATTAAATGGGCTACTTCGACCTTTTCTGAGTAGTAATTGGTCTAGATGGTTTAAACTTTAATGTAATATTAGATCTAAACTCATTGATAAAGTAAGCGAATAAACTTGCAAATTCTAATTTCTAAATAGTTATATGTAACGGGCCCAAATATTGAGTTGGTGCTGCAGAGGAGCTAATTAAAACAGGTATTAGCAAATGCCTTTTTGGCAATTGGTCGTGTTACTAGTTCTTTAACATTTAATTGACACTAGTTTTTTCCAAAAACAAGTCTTAATAGGTTTGCCAATCTAAAAATGACTACCTAACCAAGTTGTTTCTCAGTAAAGATTTTTACTAATAAAACATTCCACATATAGCTGAAAAATAATCAAAAATCAGTCAGGAAGTAGTTAAATAAGCCACACGAATAAAAAAATGTATACTTATTTGCTAACAACCTTTAATGGCCAATGTTGTAACCCTTTGAGCTTTTTTAAATTTAATTTGAGTAAAACTTTGAACTCAAGGGTTGAGAGTTGAAGGAACATGAGGCTTCTTAGGAGGCAGGCCAATAGTCCTTTTAAAAAGTTTATCTTGCAAAGGCCAGTCAGTTCGGCGAGCAAATCGCGCACCTTCGAGTTTAGTGGCTTGGCGTAAAATACCCTTTTTCTCACGAATCAACACTGCTCTTTCCTAAAATATATTAAAGCTCATACTCCATCTTCAAGATACAAGATTTTTAGAAACATGAAATTACCTCAAGGGGAAGGTTAGGGTTGATATCAGAAAAAATATAATTAAACTTTTTATGTGATCCGAGAACAGGCTCGTTAGCAAGAGGAGCCGGTATTGGTTCTACATCAACAAAATTATCTCTTCCACTAAGTCCGTGATAGACAAAGGGTTTGGAGGTAAGAATTTCCTCAGTTAATTCTTTAAGATCTTTTGTATTAAGAGCTTCAACAGCATCCTATTAGACAAAGTTCAGAATAACAATGAATCGTATCAAAAAAGAGATGGTTTTTAAAATAACCATACCTTGGTTGTAAATTCTTCATCTTCGTTAATAATTTTAAATTGAGGCTTTTTAAGTCTAACGTTTATTGGCTCTAATTCTTCGGTTTCATTTTTTCCTGCTCCAAGAATTCTGGACATTCCTATTTCATAGTTACGTAGTGGTTTAAAGCCCTGGTATTGTTAGTTTTTTTAAGGAATAACAACTAAGGTTGAGATAACAAAATAACCTAAAACTAAAGAGTCAAATACCTTGTTTTTGATCATGTCAAGTTTCAAATGCTTGAGATTCAATATAGCTTGAGCACGGCGAATAGAAATCTTAAATAGGGTACCGATCTCTCTGGGCGTATTATTTTTAGGATCTTTCAGGAAAGTCTCAAAGATCTCCTCCTTTTTTGCTTCCGAAAGAGGGGGAGTATGTCGAAACAAAGGGTTGAGTGGAAAAGGTTCCTAGTTTAGAAGTAAAAACTGACCTCAATGCAGAAAGAAATTTACCAAATCACCTCCTAGATATTTTGCGGTAGGAAAATTTTCTGGGCTCAACCCTTCTGGGACAGAGTACTCTTTCTTATATGCTTTTAAAAAATGGGCATATTCATCTGCTTTCGCCTTTTTGCAGCAGCTCTTGGGTCTAATATCTCCAAGATCTTTGCTTGATCAGAATCCGAATCGTCGCTTTTGCCCTCTTTAGACTTGGAAGTTTTATTTTTAAAAGTATTGGATGTGCTCGAGAATAATGATTTGAAAGATGATGCCTTTATTGTTGGCCTAGATATAAAATATTTGGTGAAATTAGTCCTTGAAAACAGCTTAGCAGATTTGGTTCTTAGGCTCATCGATAAAGTAAACAAGATGTTCACTATAATTCACGTACAGGTGGTAGCAGACAAATCTACACTATTTCTTATTGGTTGGAACTTTCATAAAAAAATCTAGTCTAATGAAAGTCACTAGATCCATAAAAGCGCTGTAACAGGTACTTAAGTTCGTCGAAATACCCGAGATTTTATTTGTAAATAGCTGATTTCCCCAGCATTACTTGGATTTATAATTTACCAGAGGAATCTAATCGATTATTTCAGCTTTTATATTTTAGATGACCATTGATAAGTTTAGAAGTAATGAATCTGTCGAATCAATCGAATAAAAACTAATTTGCTTAGCAAAAACAGTAAACTTATCAAATCAAATCAACTAAATCACCAACCACACGGCCAGAACCAATTGAACTTATTGGATCAACCAAAAACCACTCGACCAAATCCAATGACCTATCAGATCGACTAATCACCAACTGCTTACCAAGATCATTTTTTTACTTTTAATAAAAAAATTAGTGATAGTAGGAACCACCCTGTATAGCAACCACCTTATCTTCCTTTTTATATTTAATCTATATCATTAGATTATTAATGATAAAAAACCTAAAATAAATGATTAATAAAGATAAGGGGGTATGGTAGAGAAACAATGTTTTGTCCTACCCAGTATGGGGTTTGAACCTGGTATAGCTTTTAGTACCCACCTTAGCTTTCCATTGCAAAGTTGTACAACTGCTTCTGGTCAAGTGTAGTTACATATACCTGTAACCACACCATGGCAAATTTTTATCCTGGATCACCACCTTGTACTCAGGACTTATGACCAAGGTTATTATAACTGATGGTCTAACAGATGCAATTCTTATCAGGCTTGGCCTCTATCATGGTAATCCTATGTTACCAATCCTTTTGAACTTTGCTGTTATTATCCTGTTGGCAACAGCAGAGATAAAGCTTTGAGGTAATATCTACCTCAGCCAATGACCCATCAAGATATAGAACTTAGTTGATAATACAGTAGTAGGGATTAGCTCAAAATAGCCTTAAGAGCATTGAAGAGCTTCTCAGCTCCTACCAATTGGCGTTGAATGCAAAAATTAATATTGAAAAGAGAGCTGTAGTCAAGACTGCAACTCAAAATTCAACCCATCTTCTGGTCAGACTCTTACATCCCACACAGATATTTTGCTGCTTGTGGAATCCTATTTAATGAGAAAGGCCTAAAGGTTAAAGAGATAGGAAAAGTGGTGCTTACCAGAATATTAGCCTGTATGGCCTGCTGGAAGTATGTGCATCTTAACCTCAAAAGGAAAGTACAAGCAATCAATGTCTATATCCTCTCAAAGCTCTGGTATGTAGCCCACGTACTGCCTATAAGCCTGATGCTGAAGTGCAAGATCAAGTTGCTTATACATACTTTCCTTTAATATAAATAAAAAAGAGTAACAATTGCCCTTGAAACTCTGTTCAAGCCTAAATGAGAAAAGTTATGGACCTCATCAAATTTGAAATCCAAACTTGGCAGATATAGACCATGTTGTTTGTCCAAATGATGCAGATGCACAAATGTGCACAGATCTTGCATGAGGTATCATATGGGATCAGATTTATAAAGTAACTGAACCTATCTCATTGAACTCCCTGCAGGATTAGATGGTAACCCACTCAAAGCTATCCATCCAGCTGAAGAGCCCCTATTAATGGCAGCTATACAACTGTGCAGTCCATCTAGGAAGCTAGATGTTCTAAATAATGGCGCAGAATGCCAACAATTTTTGACAGGATTCAAAAACTGCAACTCAGCAATGAATATAGCAACAATATGGGACAAGTGCAATCAAATTGTAAACAAGTTTGCTGAAAAGATAATAAAATCTTCTTTTGAAATAAGCTGATTCAAATTGGGAAACTACTTATAAAAGCTGTAACAGATGGGCTCCCAAGGCCCAGCATGTCACCAGCCCTAAACCACCACCCCCATATGTAGCTGTACCAACTCCAAATGGTCATGTCCAAATGGATGGCCTTGCCAGGCATACTGGGCTGAGGTGCGGTGCAACACCTCTGTTACCTTGGGCCCCTGGGCCAAGGTGCATCCCTACAGCCTCTGTCACCTCAGGGTTACTGGCCAAGGTGCAGTCAACTGGCCTCTATCGCCTCAGGCCACTCTGGCTCCTTCCCCTCTCGCCAGAGCAAGGCCACTCTCAAGAGGATCCTGGTGCATCCACCCCCTTCCTCTCCTCCTCATTGCAATGCCATCCACACCCCCAATCCTTGCTTTAAATAAATAAATAAATAAATAAAATTAAATAAACAAGTCCAGTGAATAGCAGCCTTTATTGGGAGTAGACTCAAAGTCAGAATAGAATTCTAAAGTGAGGTCCAGTGGAGCTGACCTCGCTTTGAAATACTTCCTAAAAAGGCTAAATGAATTGTAGGTAATGAGGGGCGCAAAAGCCTCCAGAATTGATGGCATCCAGGAAACTTGACAGAGAAATGGAGGGGAACCTCAGAACGAACAACCAATAAAATAAATAGTTTATTTTAATTTTATTCCATTATTGACCCAAATAGGAAAATCCTACTAGGAATAACAGAATTGCAACTATTGATGCACACGAATCTCATAATTCCCAACCTTATGAGATTCATGTACAATTGTCAATCATTACAAAAGCATGGTCAAACCTACCATATTAACCATAAATCCTTATTGACTGAGTGGAGGAGGGTCACTGTTAAATTTTAACCAGTTTATGCTTTTTACAACATGTTCAGAGAATCAAGTATTCTATTTAGTCAGGTATAATTACCAATTTATTTACCTATTTTATGCTTTTTAACTTCCATATGGAAAGCTCTGAGCTAGAAGAATGTTAAATGATCAATTGATTATAGTTAGTTTGATGACTAGATTGCTGGAAGTATTGGGGTTAATCGCTGATTACTTTTAGTGTTATTAATTTTCAGCACAATCACCATGATTTATGAACTTTCCAAAGAAAGTTTGGGCTAATAACTCAATGAATCATACTAGTCAATGTCTATACTGATATATTGTATTTTTGGCAATCAATGCTGATACTAATTGATGGGTGGGCGTTCAAGTGTTACTTGTACTTTAGACATATATACCAATATTTCCCCAGAATAAACACCTTGTTTTTAGTTTATCTGATAGTTTTTATTTTTACTATTTAGAGTTTTAGGCAACAGTTGCTTACAATTTTACCACAGGTGATAATTTCTGTGGAACCAACTCTGGATCAGATTTCACTTTCTGTCTTCAAACAGGAGGAACTAAAAAATAAAGTAAATAAATCTCTTGAACCTGTGCAGTTGCCACTTTGCAAAAATTGGTGCTCACTACAAGGGGTATCTGAGCTAAGTTATCATGTGGCAAGTAGTCCACATAATGGAAGTGTATTAATTAGTGTAAGGCTTTCCTTAACCTTCTACCCCTTTTCTTTTTAGATTTTTCCTGTTCTACATTGCCTAGAAGTTTATGTGGAGAGGATTAGGCTCTTGTGCAGAGAAATTACTCAGCTGCACTCAAAAATGGCACATTTTACTCCAGGTGTAACAATTGACGATCATTATATGAATCTCATAAGGTGGGAATTGTGAGATTCATGTGTGCCAATAGTTGCAATTCTGTTATTCAAAGTAGGATTTTCCTATTAAGGTCAATGATGGAATAATTAATTAAATTTAATAATTAAGTGTTTGTCCATCCTGAGGATTCCCCCATTTGCTGCCAAGTTGCCAGGGCCAATTCCAGAGGCTTTTGCGCCCCTCATGACTGACAATTCATTTAGCCTTTTTTGGTAGTATTTCAATCCAAGGTCAGCCCCAATGGACCTCAGTATTGAAATTCTATTCTGACTTTGAGTTCACCCAATAAAGGCCGCATTCACTAGACTTGCTTATTTATTATAATATATATTATTTTATTTATTCAAGGTTGGGGGCGCGGATGGAAGGGGTTGTAGGAGGAGGAGGAAGGGGGTGGATGCACTGGTATCCTTTTGAGAGTGGCCTTGCCCTGGTGAGAGTGGAAGGAGCCAGAGTGGCCTGAGGCAACAGAGGCCTGTTGGCCGCACCTTGGCCCAGTGACCCCAAGGTGACAGAGGCCATAGGAGATGCACCTCAGCTTGGAGGCCCGAGGCAACAGAGGCTGGTGCACCGCACCTTGGCCTGGTGTA
>JAKSZP010016380.1:0-50070 GCA_022478985.1 Massospora cicadina | reverse complement strand
TGGTCATTTTTTATACACTTTTCTAAAACTCACTGTCAATTATGTTTGTCTATAATCAAATCTTACAAGCTCTATTTCAGACACCTATCCATTACAGCTTTGCAACGGTATCAGGCTTTTAGTGAAAAAGATGATGAACAATATCATTGAAGCTACAATCTTAAATGGAAAATTTAAAGGAGAAGATGTACTGTTGCCATGCATCCCAATGATTCCAACATATATGTTATTTGAATTCAGACATTTGCAGTTTCCAGTGCAACTTGCATTTGCAATGACCATCAACAAAGCACAGGGACAATCACTACAAGTGTGTGGACTAAATTTGAAAAATCCATGCTTCTCACATGGACAGCTATATGTGGCCTGCTCAAATGTCGAAAAACCTTCTGATTTATTCATATATGCACCAGATGGAAAAACAAAAAATATTGTGTATCTAAAAGCACTTCAATAAACAGAATTAAAACATAAACTCTTTCTACATTTGAGTGGCATTGCAATGCATGTCAGGTACTCACACTAATATTATCACATTAATTTGAAAACCATGCAAACAAAATTGTGTGCAACAGCTATTTATTTATAAGAAACCTACTTTAATTGAACTTTATTAATTAAACTAATATTTTTATTATGTACCACATGAAACTCCGTTGCAAAGCATGGGTATTCTGCTAGTGTAAAAATAAAGAACTCTGCAAATGATCAACTTAAAGAGATTATAATGATGCTATCTTTGTTATAGTACTCCTTTAAATTTATTCACATTATATAGAAATAAAATGACTCTATACCCAAAAGATTTTGTGATAACAATATTGCCCAAAAATATAAAAAAGTCCAATAAGTTAAAAACTTTCTTCAAACTTGTTTCAACTGCAATTAAAATTACTCATATTGTATGGCATTATCAGATAGTATCATTGTTAACCTAAAAACATCAACTGAAAATCCTATAGTATACTTTAGATTTAATTAAATATAAAAATATCTTGAATGTTTAGATTGAATTAAGTGTACAAAAAGTGTTAGCAACTTGCAGAAGATCCAAGCCTTTAGTCTAAAAGCTTTATCTAAAAATAAAACCGCGGTGCATTGGTTATATTTATACAGATCAAAGTTGACAGCATAGAGGCCAGATAAAAGATGCTTTTGATTGTAAACTTAAGCCTTCATAAACATTTTTATAATATCATACTTTACAGAATCTGCTATCTGATTAACTGAGTCCCAAAAGAATTAGTTAAACCTATTAAATATGATAAAAGCTTGCACTTGAGGTCTATTGATCATAATGTGGGCACAGTTTATTTCAAAGTTGCTGATTTTAGATAAATTATTTAAAAAAGCTACCTATATGATTATTTTTGACAAGAGTTTGAAGACTGCTTTAAAAAAAGTAAATGAGGTGGGTTGACCTTGGGACAAATACTGTGCCAAGTTTTTTTAATCCTGTTCTGGTTTCAAACTTGTTTCAATCAAAACCTGACCCAGAGTGGAGCAGGAACCACCTGCTATGCTACCACTCCTCTGAATACTGCTTTAAAACCTTTATAGTTTGGGCCTATAGATCTGCTGGAGTCTAAAGGTAAAATACCTTGACCCATAAATCAGCATGGAATTAATTTAATCAATCAAAACTCCAGATGCTTTTAATTTGTATAAGAGGTACATGGTTACCTTTTCAATTCAAAATAGAAGCCTAATGGAATTTCAAATGATTCCTATAGTCTATTAATAGCGTGCAATATGAGATGATTTACTCAAAGGAAAAGGGAGCATGGGGTGGGATAAGCAAAAAAACTTTTAGTTTGGTTTATACTAATATGACTTTTATCACACATCTTAGACATTAGGCCTCACTACCTAATAATAGATTAAGTATTTGAATAATATGACTACTTGGCATGTTTTTTATGCACAGTTATAAATGTGAAAATTATTGTGGTTTATCAAAGCACATCAAGAAGAGTGGATATTTGATAGAAAACTCTGATCAACCACCAATAAATTTAATGAGTAAATATAAGCTTAATTGAGTTATGTAAATGCCAGTTCACTAAGTTGTACTAACTTTGAAGATCTGATTATAACCTTGTTACAAAGTGATGACTGCACAGGTTTTTTAAGGTTTTACATAGATATAAAAGGCTTAACTGTTTTAAGTCAATAAGCGCAAGCTGAGCCAAATTTAGCTCAGGAATAAAAATATATGACCTCATTTAAAATACTTAAGCAACAATTGCCTACAATAAATTTTATATACTGCTCAAATTACAAGTATCCAAAACCAAGGTGGTTTTTATAGGAAAGTAGGAGAATATTCATCTATGTGAAAATTGGGTAATAAATGCCCACCTAAATTCATACTGGCATTGGCTATCAGGAGTACATTAAATCATACAAAAACTAAAAGTATCTGTTAAGCTATTGGCTGAGACTTTCTTAAGTAAGTTCAAAAAGTCATAGCACATGCGCCCATAATTTAATAACAAAAAAGTAATCAGAAATTAATCCTGATATTGAGCAAGTCATATTTTAAACAAACTTTAACCAACTGATAACTGATCAATTGATATTAAGGCTAGCTTAAAACTTCCAAATGGAGGTCTAAAAGCATCAAAATCAGATAGTTGAATTGGTAACTGCACCTAACCAGATTAAATACTAATTTTATAAAATGTTGGAAAAGACATAATCTGGTTAAAAATCCTAACACACCCCCAGCTTAACCAGATTACCTTCTTTCAACATGCCTATTGATGCAAGCTCCTTCACAGATAACAATCTAGGCATCACAGGACCAAATTAATGTAGTTCATTATTGCTGAGATGACAGGGAGTGTCATGAAAGTGGTAAGTAAAGTTTAGACTGGCCTGCCAGTCTGGACGCTCAAACACCCAAATGGCAAGCCCAGATGCCAGAGGCGCTGCTACTTAGATAGCATTAAATTGTGCTGTGAGAAATTTCACCAGTGAGCGCCAATAGGCCATAAATATAAATAACAACCTGGCAATGAATCATGCTTTCATGGCCCCAGGGCCCATGGGTTTGGGTGCTGGAATAAAGAGATCATAATAGGGGGTTTGAATTTTGTCATAGAAGAAAATTGAATTTGGGGTGCAGAAATTTTATTGAATTTTAAAGATATAAAATCAACCATCAATTTTCCATTGTGTTATGACTGCTTAAATAGACGATTTTATTTGGGGAATAGCTTAGAAAAGCTCAGGATTGGGGCTCTCAAGATTTGCTTAACCTGGTAAACTTTAATAGAAGGGGAAAGAAACAAACTAGTTTGAACTGACTTTAAAATTGTTGGCAGTGGGCTGAATCACTGTCAGTTCATCTATAGATGCTGATTTGTGGATTTGCTGAAGTTCTGACAATTGGCGAAATGGCATCTTGCCCAATGGGCAACTGGAACCTCCCAAGGCCACTCCATGTAGGGGCAGTCCCATGAGGTCAGGAACAGGTTTGGGGTGCCCAACTTATCCACGCCTGGTCACTTCAGCATCAGTTTGACCAAGCGGGATTCATTGGATGGGGATTAAGTGATTTTTGGGAAATGTTTCAAACTGATGTCACTTTTGCAGAAGGCCCAATGCCATTGGTAAGTTCCATTGAAGATTCAATCTTAAATGCTTTCTCCATTAAAGGTATGTGACTGTTTGGCCTTGTTTCTGATATTTTCTGGGGGGTTTCAAACCGGTGGCAACATTCAATGATGGCCTAATGCCATTGGCAAAAATTACCAAATTTTTGACATTTACCACTTTACCCCTTGGAATTACATTCCCGTTGGGCTTTGTTGTCAATGGTTTGCAATTGTTGACTATTAAATTCAACAATTCACCACTGAAATTGTATTCAGCTTTTTTGCCCCAAGTGGATGCTGATTCATTGTCAAATTGGTACAGATTCCCTTAATTTACCCCATTAATTCTTTATTTGTAAAAACTGGGGTTGGGGTGGAATCCTCAAAGGGTATGTCATGACTGGCTGCTCATCCACCACATGAGTGAGGATGCCCTGGGAGACAAGGTGAGCCACCAGCCTTCTTGGCCCCTTCTTGGATGGAAAATGGAACACCCCCTGATCCAAACGGAGGGGACGCTCCCCAGACTTACAGGGAGGTTTTTGGTACAACCCCCACTCCAAGAGGTAGCAGATTATTGGAATCACCGGTCACTGAAAATTTATTGGTGGTACCCTTAGATTATAATGTTGGCATTCATTGTCCAAGAAATTCCATGACATTAAATCAAACTTAGAATTAACAGACAGGTACTGTTATTATAAATATAAGATAAAAGTCATATTTTCTACTCTCTTTTTGAAGGTTATTCAGATGCTTTTAAACAAAGCATGAGATTGATTAACAATATGTCTATTGGAGAGATCCTTAATATAACACATGAGTTTATGACATAATGCCACAAATCTGGGAGCCAGGTAAAGTGAGCTGAGGCCTTCATATAGCATGACCAGGTAAGCCTGAGGAAACATGGGTGAGTAGCCAACAACAGAACCCAGATAGGCACCACAGAAGGGTCATTAGTGGCCTGAAAGAGGTATGGGATGTTTCAAGATTCAGATATGACTGGACAATAAGCCCAAAATAGCCATGGCGGATTTAATAGAATCAAATAACGAAAATTATATATTATGAATAGTTGAGCGCCTTGGGATGAGGCAATATTGGTTCAGAATAGATGGTTATTGAATCGCCTCCAAATAAGGTAATGGGCAGATATCAATGAATGATGAATAATAGGTAAATTGCCTTGAACTAAGGCAATCATCAATTTAATGAATGAAGACTCTTCCAGAACCAATGAGAATATGGAGGAATGAATAGTCTAAGAAAAAGAGTCAGTTTCAACTCAAGTTGCTAACATATAAGAAAGATGAGAAGATTGAAGGAGGAGGATTTGTGATTAGAAAAAAGAGAGTGGAGCAGCGAAAATCTGCTGAAGATATTACATTAAATATAAAAGTGTTGTCAGGGCAATTGCTCCATATTATTATATTTAGTTATTTAAGTATGTTCTGAGGACCTGTGATCTCCACATTGTCCGTTCTATTGCTCAGTGGGTTTGATCCTGTGAAAAAACCCTCAGCGTATCTCTTATATACTGCCAAATTATAACAGTGGTGCTCACTACAGGGACCCATTGATAAATTACAAATTAATAATCGTCAGTTTCTGGCCATGTTGCATCAGGCTTGCTTTGACAGGGGATCTTCACAACAAGCTACATCAGTCAAATATGCATAACTCAAACTTGCCTTGGATGCTGTGCTCAAAAGGCAGTATGAGCTTCTTCAGGAGGTTCATAGTAGTGGTAAGCTGCTTCCATTTGATCACAATAGGAATATTCATAGGTTCTTTAAGTGATTTGAGTTTGCAATGGAAGGAGCCTCAGATTAACGGAAAGCAAAACTGTTGATATTCACCTTTAATGTTGGAAGTGCCGACCAAGTCACCTATTATCTTCCAAACAGTTCCATTACATACCAATAAGTGAAAGATACCATGCTGCAGTTGTTTATGGTTACCGCGAGGATGTCTCAGTGGAAGGCTGAGTTCTTGACCATCAGGTTTCAGCGGAATGAGACACTCACTGAATTTGCTGATTGATTTATGGTGGAATCTCATGTGTTAATCAGGGCATGGACTTTATCCAAATCTGACATGTGCATTGCAATGACCTCTGCAGTGAGCCATACTGGGAGCTTTACAATCTCATGACACTAATGTTGGATGATGACGTAACCCTGCTTAAGATTTTTTCAGTTTTTGCACCATCTATCTGTACCCTTCCCTCCACCCAATACAGAGCAGAAACATACCGCTTCCATCACTGGACCTTTTTATTCAGGAAAATTGCTCAATCAGTTCAGATTCCACCAAGCTACCCCCAACCATTCAACTTCCACCTCAGACCTGCTTATTTTCAACAGCCCAGCTATCAAACTGAGCCTAATTACGCCAATTGCCCACAATAAAATTATTGGCAAGGCTCATCTTACAATAATCAAGAATGCAGGCCCTACAGGGTTAATTTTTTTGAATGTGGTTACCCTGGTCACCTGGCATGGGTTGCCCCAATAGTTGGTTCATCACGTACAACAGGAACAGTATTATCAGGGAAAAGTCAGAGCAGAGTAGAAACAGGACTCTCTACCTCCTCTATCCCTTCCTAAACGTCCCACCTGAACTTTTCCACATAAATTCAGTGAAAGCCCCTCCATATGATGATGCATTCCTATATAAGAAGCTTGTTAAAGAGGTGAATATATTGATACAAGCACAAAACAATGATGCAGAGGAAGAAGGATCTCCTGTGCAGACAAAGCCATATTATAGTCAAATGTTTAACCAAGTTTCCCCTGACAAGCTGGATCCATCCACTTATGCACCTTCCTTTCAAGGGTAAATGTCGCCCTTCTGGTCAACACTATTATTAAAGAATACCCCAAAGTCAGTGAAGGGATTGCACGTTTCCTTAGGAACAGAGACTCCTTAAATGTCCATGTATTAAACTAACAAAATTACTCCTATTCAGAATGTACGTACTGTGACATTTTTTAGCACTATTGATGCCCAACCCAAAAGGGGGAGCCGCCACACATATTATTTGCAAATGGCCAAACAAAGGGGTTATTAGAAAATAAAAAATTTCTAATATAGAACTTCAGCTAACGGCCTAGGAAGCCAATTCAGAAGGCTAGCAAGCTTTAGGGAAACTTTTGTCTGGAGCCCGCTTTAGCTGGTGGACTATGGCAGGCAGCATCAGGGTGGGAGCATCAGCAACTACGTACTGTGACATTGTTGTAGCCAAAACCTGAGTCTGTGGGATAATAGATATGGGTGCCACAGTCAACATAGTTTCCACTAAGTTGGTGTCAAAGTTGACTTTAAAGCCTGATGTAGATTTTGCATGGTATATGAGACTTCTGGAGCAGAAAACGCGGTCTCAAAGGGAGCTTACTGTGCGCTTCCCTTGCAGTTTGTTCATTTTTTTGTAGCTCCAGCGGTAGTGTTACTGAACAGCAATTATGACCTATTAATTCAAACTGCATTTATGTGACACTTTGGTGTTGTCATTGACATGATGTAAGATATGTTCAAAATTTGAGGGCAGCAGATCCCAATTTATTCAGCCTCTAGCGGAGTGCCAAAGGATCTGGTGCATATGGGCCATATAAACCTATCTTATAGTGATGGTGTAATTCAGGTGCGTTACCATCAACTAAGGAACAAGAACCGGGCCCTTCCTCAACAGATATAGGAATATCAAGGGCTACCTCTCAGAGCTGCCAGGCCTATATCTATACCATCCAGTCACCAAGTAATAGTGAACACGGAATTGGAGGTAGAAGCGCCAGATGGACTATATGGAGAGGTCATTAATCCTTATCAGCAATAACAGCTTGAGACCCACGTGGCTCCAGGCATTATACTCCTGGGATATGGGGAGATCAAGGTTTTACTAGAGAACTTACAAAAAACCACTACAGATTCACTGACATAAAATCATACATATTTACACTTGTCCCCTGTTTGTCATGTGCACATGACATCATAGTGGGGACCAACCCCAAAGATAAGGATGGGTGCCAGGAGGCCCAGAAGATGAGGCTACAGGCCATCCCTGACCTGATGCATACCCTAGACCAACGCTGGGTATGGGCAAAATATGCCCAGGTTGGTACTAGTGGGGTGCCAAAGGCCCAGCCCCTCACATTGGCCCAAGCGTTAAAATGGATGGTCTACCAAATTAACACTAACGGTTCCATTTGGTTCGTCAAGGAATGGGGTTTCAAAACCTATTCCATTTATGAAACAACGCGTTGGGTCAAATTCAACTTCAATCAATAACTTGAGTGAAGTCAGTTTTGGCGTATGTTGGGAAGTTGATATGACTGGATGATATGCTACCCATATCAGTGGATTGGAGGGAGATTGAGACAAGTCTCAAGATTTACAAAAAAGGGATACATGAATTATAATCGAGCAAAATGATGACATTTGGCAAATTGAGAGGATTTATGCTGAGATTCAATACAAATGAGAGTAATTTGAAAAAGGAGGAAGAATATAAGATACCAAGCTGAGGATGCATCCGGCTGGGGAACTGAGGTTTAAAGAGTCTCATGGAAGATTAAAGGGGGGTCTTTTTTAGAGAGAGAGGGAATGCAGAAAAGTCTGCGATTTATATTAAAGAAATAAAGGTAGAAATAAGGGGCGATAGCTCCATATATATTTTATCAAGTTATTGTTAGAATGGCAATCCTCATATCATCTGATTTGGTTGCTCAGTGGATCATACCCTGTGCAAAACCAACTTGGCAGAATTGAGCCCAGATGCCAAGAATTAACAGCGTATTTAAAAAATTTGGATAGGAGCGTTGCCCTATTGGTGGGTCAGTGCTTAGGTCCACTGCAGCAAACCCTGTTTTCCCCTGTTGAAACTTAAATGTGATTTCCCCGACCAACCTTCCTTGTTGGTCAACTTCCCAAATAAAATTTCCCCATTTTACCATTTTTATATGTTATTCTGAGCAATCCTGTGCGCGGACCCCTTCAAGGAGGTCTCGCGCTCCATTAAACTTGCCATTTTAAAATAAGATTAACCCTTCATGCAATGTTGGTTTGTCCAGGTCCCCTCCAACCTGGGTCGTTTACCCCTTTTCTCAGTGTGCACTGCGATGTTTTTGGCTGGTTATTTCTCGCCTTTCTTTGCTTAAGTTATTATTGCTCCAGCACCCTCTGCTGGGCAATAATGCCTTTTATTCTAACGGCTAGTTCCCTGTCATTGGGCCTGTGCACTGAGAACTGCCACTCTGGGAACAGGAGAGTTATAGACACTCTTCTTACATTATTCAACCAACCTCTTAACTTTATGTGCATGAACTTTTTCCTTTGAATCTTTTTTGAAGTGGGAACAGTGGGCGCCAGCTGTGGGACTTGGCTGTCATTAGCCACACCGCAGTTTCTTATTTTTCCCAACAGTTGGAGCAACTTGGCGTTATTATGGTTGCCTCTGACTGGTAAATATCCACCCTTCATGCTCATACCTGGTTGATATGGACGCTTCGAGGTCTGAAAGTTGTGATTCCCCGACTTTCCACCAAATTTGTCACTTTTGAATTAAATAAATGAGTTTCCCTTCACCTGCACATTCAGCTGATGCCATCAGAATTGGAGCAGATATGCCTGGGGGTGTTGGCCATGGATAACGTTGGGCATTCCGTTGTGGTTCAAGGGTTAGGGTCATTCATGTTTAAAAACGCGTTTTATAATGAAACCCTGATATATACCTCTGAACCATGTTAGCCCTCTCATGGCTCAGATCTGGAACCCATTCATGTGTATGGAATCACATCAGAAGATCCCCGTTTGACCTCTTCCATGATTTGCAGCACTCAGGAAGTTGAAAAAGAGCTGTGCCTACAATATGGAAATGTTTATGCACCTGCAGAAGGCAAGGAGGAGTATGTGGCCTCAGTAGTAAGAGTGGCAAATATCCCTCCCTCTTCTATGATTCCCAAACCTACTCTTATGGTTTTCTTAAGCCAGAAGAACTTTTAGGTGAGGTGGGGGCGTTTTCTGCGTTGAATAAATCCCACTCTGGATACTTCCTCTTGACTGCTACCCTTACATCCTCTTTGGGGAAGTTCACCACAACCATTTTAGTGGATACCGGTGCCTCTTTCAATTTTATTGACCATGACCTTGCAGACTACCTTGTTTTGAGTTACTCCACAGGTGGTATGGTTAGAGATGGGGCTTCTCAAGGTATCCCTATGCTGAATGTCATGGGGTTTTTGGACTACCAGGTGGGCGCCTAGCCTCTGTCTGACCATTTTCAAGCTATCAGGCACCTCTTGTTCCCCATTATTTTGGGGGTTGAGTGGTGGAAAAAGTTGACGTCAGGACTAAATTTTAATGAAAACACTCTATCCTTGTCTTTGGTAAATGGTCACCAGTTGATTGTTCCTTTGTCGGAGGATAATGCCCAGGGCCCATTACCTCATTGGCCCAATGTTCCCACCCCTTATCTTGCTCCTTTGCTGAAGATTCCCCCTCCACGGGATTTTCTTTACCTTCCTGTTTGGAGGGGTTGGAATCCTCTTTTAATGCAGCATCCACAAATGCACTCCCTGAGCACTCTGAGTTTGATTGTGACTTCAAGCTCACGGTGGATCTGGTGCATATATCTTTCCCCATTTTACCCATTGACTGTCTGGGAGGAAGAGGCGTTGGATGTGTGGATGAAGGAACAGTTGGCCAAAGGTGCGATTTTCCAGCGTACTTCACTGTATGCTCCCCCTTTCTCTTTGTGGAGAAGTCTGGTGGTACTTTACGCCCCTGCGTAGACTATGGGAACCTCAATAATGTTACTGTACCAGACCTCCATCCCATCCCTTTAAATTCACAGATTTCACGCTATGTGGAGAAGGCGAAGGTCTTCTCCAAGCTGGATTGCCTCAATGCGTTCAATCAGATCTGGATTAAAAAAAGACAAGAGTGGTTGACCACATTCCATACCAGAAAAGGGATCTTCCAGTTTCAGGTCATGCCCTTTGGGCTTAGAAATGCACCTGCTATCTTTAAACGCCACATTGATGCAGCGTTGGGGGACCTGTTAGGTATGCGCGGTTGCCTACATGGATGATATCCTGGTGTTTTCCCCAGATCAGGAGTTTCATGCAGTCCACCTTCAGCAAGTGGTGGAGCGGTTAAAGGCAGCCTGCCTTACGTTAAAAATATAAAATTGTGAGTTCTTCAAGTCCCAGGTCACATTTCTGGGCAACGTCGTGTTTGACTAGGGGCACATGATAACTCCAGACAAGGAGAAGGCGATTTGTGAGTGGCCTACCCCCACCTCAGTCAAGGAATTAAGGAGCTTTTTGGGATGTGTACGTTCCTCAAGAAGTTCACTCCCAATCTGTCTAAGGTGGCGGCTCCCTTATACAAGGCTAGCGGTGCCAAGGTGTTTCAGTGGTCCCCCCATTTTGGAGGATGCTTTCCAAGCAGTGAAGTGCACCCTGTTGTCCACGTCTTTTTTTCGCCATGTTGGCCCTTCAAAGGAGTTCATTGTGTCTACTGATGCCTCCAACTTCGCCATAGCGGCTGCCTTGTTACAAGTAGGCAAAGATGGGATAGAGCATCCAGTGAGATACTTTTCTAGGAAAATGTCTTTGCCAGAGTTGAATTACGCCGTTTATGATAAGGAGTTTAATGGAAGTGGTGGAGGCGCTGACTTATCGGCATTACCACTTGCATGGCTCATCCCAACCTTTCTGTGTATGTACAGATCACTGTGCCTTGCTGTACTACCACGCTCCTCGTGTCCTAACCCCACGGCAGACCCATTGGCATGAGACCCTTGCCCAATTCGCATTCATGTATGAGTTCACCAAGGGCAAGTATAATGGTTTGGCAGATGATTTGAGCCGCAACCCTGCTTTAGTGCCCAATCCCAAGGAGGTAGAAGTTCACAACACACAGGTGATAATTCCTCCAAGTAAACTTCTTCCTCAACGACTCTCTCCCCTGGCCAACGAGCCAGCGCTTGCACCTCTGGAAAACGCGGAGGAATATAGTATGTTCAGGAAAGTAGTCCTTTCTCAGCCGCTGGCAGCAGAGTATACTGTGTTACTTGCTAAGTACGAGTTGAATTAAGAGGATCCCTCCAGGAGCTATCACATGAAGGATGAGATGGTATGGTTTCAGGGGCACCTATGGGTTTCTGCTGGACCACTTCACCTGGAAATCATCCAGGACTATCATGATGGACTTACCATTGGTCATCCTGGTAAAGCGAAGACATTAGAGTTAATACAGCGCACATACAATTGAAAGGGCTTGCCTGCTTGGATGGGGTGGTACTGTAAGGCAAGTTTAGTCTGCAACCAAATGAAGCCAAATCTTCAACCTTTAGCGGGGCTGTTGGTATCTTTCCAGAAAGCTGAAGGGCCCTGAACTTCCCTATTGGTGGATTTTATTGCAGAACTACCTGTCTCAGATGGTTACAATTCCATCATGGCGGTGGTGGACCGGTTTACAAAGTTCGCCCACTTCATTCCTTGCAGAACTACAATAACCGCGGCTGAGATGGTCGGGCTTTTTGTCACACATGTGTTTGCGCTCCATGGAGTTCCCCAAGAGATTATCAGTGACCGGGGACCCAATTTTACCTCTGTCTTTTGAGAAGAGTTGTGTAAGACTCTCCAGATTCGCCCTTGCCATTTGACTGCCTATCACCCACAATCAGATGGGCAGACTGAACGAGTGAGCCAGTGCTTGGAGCAGTTCCTGCGGTGTTACACCGCCGCAGATCATTCAGATTAGGCTTCTCACCTTCCCATGGACCAGTTTAGCTACAACAATACATTGCACTCCTCAATCAGTTGTTCCCTGTTTCTCGCTAGCCATAGCTTTAACCCCGCTTTAACATGGAGCCCAGCTGTGGGTCTAAGGTAGAAGCGGTGGTGGACTTTGCCAAGACAATCAAGAAGGTCCACCAGGGGGTTTTCACAAGATTGGAGGCAGCAATGCAGGTGCATAAGGAGAACGCTGATGGGAAGCGCCGAGTGGATCCTGCGTACAAGGAAGGTGATCTCATGATGCTTGATGCTCATAACATCCCTATCAAGCAGCCATGCAAGAAGCTGGGACCAAAGAGGATTGGCCCCTACCGCGTTGTTAAAAAGGTGGGCCATGCCTCATACCAGCTAGATCCCCCCCTCATTCCAGATCTTCTCTGTGTTTCATGAGAGCAAACTGACGTTGTTCAAGGGCCCCCCACCAGAGACTCCTGAGGCCTATCTCATGGATGGGGTGCCAGAGTGAGAGGTGGAAGAAATAGTTGCCTCTTGCCGCGTTAAAAGAAGACTCAAGTACCTGGTATCCTGGAAGGGTTTTGATGCTGCATAGAACAGTTGGGTTCCAGCGTGTGACTGTGTGCATGCCCAAGATCTGATGAAGCCTTCCACAAGCATTTCCCCTCAGGCTGCTGGATCCCAACCTAAAACGACCATTGCCACCATGAAGTTTGCCCCTGTCCACAAGAACTTTTCCCTTGCATAAGCCCCTGGAGGGGGGGTTGAGCCCCATCGGGAGGAGAGGGTAATGTCATGTGCACATGACATCATAGTATGGACCAACCCCAAAGATAAGGCTGGGTGCCAGGAGGCCCAGAAGATGAGGCTACAGGCCGTCCCTGACCTGAGGCATACCCTAGACCAACGCTGGGTATGGGCAAAATATGCCCAGGTTGGTACTAGTGAGGTGCCAAAGGCCCAGCCCCTCACATCAGCCCAAGTGTTAAAACGGATGGTCTACCAAATTAACACAAACAGTTCCATTTGGTTTGTTAAGAAATGGGATTTCAAAACCCATTCCATTTTATGAAACAACATGTTTGGGTCAAATCCAATTTCAATTGATAACTCAAGTGAAGTCAGTTTCAGCATATTTAACAGATTCAGATGGGAACGTTGTCCTATTGATGGATTGGTGCTTAGTCTATTTCAGCAAACCCCGTTTCCCCCATTGATGCTTAAATGTGTTTTCACCGACCAACTTTCCTTGTTGGTCGACTTCCTAAATAAAATTCCCCTGTTTTACCATTTTTTATATGTTATTCTAAGCAATCCTGTGAGCGGACCCCTTTGAGGAGGTCTCAAGCTCCGTTAAACATGCCATTTTGGACAAAATAAGATTATCCACTCTTGCACTGTTGGTTTTTCCAGGTCCCCTTCAACCTGGGTCATTTACCCCGTCTCTCAGTGTGCACCGTGACATTTTTGGCTGGTTATTTATCTCATTTCTTTGCTTAAGTTATTATTGCTCCAGCATCCTCTGCTGGGCAATAATTCTTTTTATGTTAACAGCTAGTTCCCTGACGTTGGACCTGTGCACCAAAGCACTTTCACGCTGGGAACAGGAGAGTTATAGACACTCTCCTTACACTGTTGAGGAGCACCTTCAGATTCATGAGTTTGGGTCGTTGGACGAATTTGGGATACCTGTTGAACCACAGCCTGGTTTAAGGACTGTGGTACCACACAATGAATTAATGGGATTAGCAGAAGCACAGAAGGATTGAGCTATAGCTTTATTTCAAATATATAAGGAGATTTTTGCTGTTGATGGCCATGATTTAGGATGTGCACAGGAGTGGTCCATCAGTTGGACACTGGAGATCATTCTCCAATCAGGTCACAGCTGGTCTGCTGATTGAGGGAAATTGAGGAAGTAGTGACAGTGGAGATTGAAAAGCTACTAAAGCAAGGGATACTTGAAACTTCAAAGAGTCCATGGGCTTTGCCCATCCTCATTGTAAAAAAGAAGGATGGTACCAACTGAGTGGTAATAGACTACTGAAAGCTCAACAGTATCACATAAAAAGAGTTGTATCCCTTGCCACAGATTGACAATGTGTTGGATTGATTAGGTGGAGCTCGATATTTCTTTGTGATGGATATGATAAATGGTTACTGGCAGATTGAGTTGCCCATGGTGGAACAGTAGAAATGCGCCATTATCACGAAAAAGGGCTTTTACAACTGACCCATATGCCATAAGGGCTGTGTAATGCCCCGTCTATATTTCAACAAGCCATGTATACCATTCTCAGCGACCTGAAGCAGTCATATATTCTTGTATACCTTGACAATATCAATGTCTTTTCACGTACATTCTCTGAGCATCTTACCCATTTGGAGGAGGTCTTCTACCGGCTTGCAGAGGCCAACATCAAAATTAAGCCCCAAAAATGCCACTTTTTAAGTACCAACTGGAGTACCTTGGGTTTTTAGTAGATGCAATTGGGCTGAAACCCCAACCAGCCAAGGTGGTGACTATTAAAAAGATGATTTCATCAAACAGTAAGCGCGATATAAAAGTATTTTTAGGGATGGTCAGCTACTACTGCCACTTTATACCCAACTTTAGTTGTATTGAAGGTCCGCTGTTTGGTTATTAAAGAAGGATGCTGCGGTTAAATGAATGTAACATAAACAATCTCCTTCAATACACTTTGGACAGCACTAAACAGTGCTCTTGTGCTGTGCTATCCCAATTTTGATAAAGAGTTTATCATCCAGATGGATGTATCTCTTTCCGCCGTTGGGTGGTCTTATCCCAAAAAGACAATGAGGGGAGGAGGACCCCATTTCATACTGCAGTTGGAGCCTGAACTGCCATGAGCATTCTTATACTGTGACTGAGAAAGAGTGCTTAGCGGTGATCTATGCATATAAGAAATTTAGAGTGTACTTTCATGAAGTAAAATTCAAAGTCATTTTGGTTAACGCTTTGTTATGCTGGTTGCAGAATCTCAATGAGCCTGAAGGGCGGCTAGCCTGATGGGTTCTCAAACTGCAGGCTTACAATTTAGAAATCCTTCATTGACTTGGAGCTAACACCAGAATGCAGATTGCTTATCTAGATTGCCCATGATTGTGATTACAACAGAACTGAGTGACATAGTGCACAATAAGATGATCAGTGGAAAGTAAGACGATGAACCGCCTTAAGTTATTAAAGTATTAGATGGGATAAAGGCCAATAAGTTTCAGAAGAACAGTAAGTTGTACAAGTGGACGTGGGGACACTATGGTGAATATTCCAAGGCCTTCCTCCTGACCAAACACTATCATGAGAGCACACCAAGCAGTTGGACATGGTGGAGTATGAAAGCCCCTGGAATTTTTGTGACCTCAGTACTACTGGGAAAACATGCAATTTGACATGCTCAAAACCACTTCCTGCTGCCACCAGTGCCAAGTGGAAAAGCCGTTCTGCCAGAAGACTTCCTACCAGCTAGTGAAACCACATTTTGCTTGGCATATGGTTTCCCTGGATGTAATTGGCCCTCACCAATGGAAGAAAACGGTATAAATACATTCTGGTGGCGATTGACCACTTGACCAGGTGGGCTGAAGCACAGGCAATATGCAATCTGGGGGCAGTCATGGTGGCTAAGTTTGTGATGTAATGTATCATTCAGCGACAAAGCTGTCCTAAGTTCATCCTTACTGACAATGGGACCAACTTCACCTCTCACATTTTATCTAATTTCAACGAATTAATGACCATCCGTGGAGTTCTAATGACCCCATATCACCCTAAGTCTAATGGTATAGTTGAGCAAGTTAATGGAACTTTGGTGAACATACTTTAGAAGTTGGTAACAGATTGACCTTCTGATTAGAGCTCTCTTCTTTCCACCGCCGTTTTCACTTATAGTATTGGCTACCATTCCACCATGGGAAAAGCCCCTTTTAACTAGTATATGGATGATACCCTGCTCTTCCGGCGCTGCTCTATGCCTGCATAAAAGATATCAGCTGACTGGACCACCAACGTTATTTGACTAAATTAGCTGACAAGTTAATCAAACTGCAAACTGAAGCGTACTCATCCAGCTTATTTAAGAAGCTAAAAAAGCAGGCTGAAGACCAGGTATGGCGTTGCATTCTAAAGCAATTCAAAGATGAAGACATGGTTCTATTCCATGTCAACACAGGTTTTGGAGGAAGCACAAATTGACCAGCATCTGGATTGGCCCATTTGAAATCATTGAGAAAACGGGTAACCACACCTATACCATCAAGTCCCTGCATGTGGTAGATTATTAATTGAGTGCATGCATAGTTTATCTGGGTGAATAAGCAATAAGAGCCTTATTGTAAGTACCAGGGAACGTCCCCTGTGTGTTGATCGGGCTCTTTTCCCATTCCCAAATAAGAAGGTACCAAAGAGGGTGGCTGTACCCCTTGTTACCCAGGGCGACCTCACCAACATGGTAGACGAGCACTGGGTAACAGCCCTCCCTTTTTGGATTCCTCCCCCGGTGCCCACACTCACCTTGGCAGAACTAGTACATTAAATCAGGGAAATTTGCGCTAAGATCACCAAAATAAAGTTAATTGTTCTGAATTTGAGTGGTAACAAGCTCAATGATCAGATTCCACATAGTCAAAAAGAGATGAAGACTGATTCATCAGCTGGAATCACCGATGGTTTTGATTTGGCCAACACCACAATTGTTAAAATTAACCACCTCCAAAAATTGTCGTGGATGATCCCTGACGTGCAGGTAGTAGCATCATATACCATAAATGATGGTTTGAAGCTCCCTTCTGGAAAATTGGGTGTTGCAGCTGATGCAACGTTTTTGACCAAACAAATGGCCCAGCAACCAGGCATGGGTGGGTTGGGCATCCTGAAACTGTTCCCAACCAATTGGGACTGCCCCTACACGGGGTGGCCCTGGGAGGTTCCCACTGCTTGTCAGACCAAACACCATTGCGCCAAATGTCAGAAATGCAGTCAAGCCTCAGTTTGGGCATCCGAGGTCAAACTAACAGAAACTCAGCCTGCCACCAAATTCTTTGATGCTGGTCCCAGTGAACTTATCTGCCCCATTCCCAAATAATTAGCCAGTTAGGTCAAAATTGAGGGTCTCAATCCCAACTTTTCCCCACATCAATCAACCACCATTTAATCAGTTGCGTCATACTAAGAAAATTGTTGGTTGATTTTCTTCACTTTCATTATAATAAAAATTTGCCTCAAAAAACTATCAATTTTGATTTTATTAATATCCTTCTGGCCGCATTCCCGATGGCTTTTCTCTGGTGGGATATTAGTCCTTATACTGGATGGGCTCTACAGTATTGATGGTCACTATGGCCCCTACTGTTGTAAACTGGATTCAGCGAGCTAGAGACTTATGGCAATTCAACCATGTCATTATAAACTTTTGCCAACAATATACTGGGATCCTGTTGCCTTACATCCACCATCTCCAAGCAAGGATCTGCCCCCTTGTTTCCCCAGTTGAATTAACCCTGCCTATCGATGACCTTGTAGTGATCATACCTGTGGTACCACCCCCTGCAGCAAGACCTCCAGTGTCTGGGACGGTCTCCATTTGGTTCGTTCTCAGGTTGTTACTCACTATTACCCTGCACCAACAATTTATCATTTCACAAGGCCCAGCTCCATACAACGTCATATGTGCGGTAATACCTCTGGCATTCTGGCTTTCTTTTTGGGTGCTTACACATCCTGACTGGCAGGCCAGTCTAAACTTATTCTGCTGTTTTTATGACATAATCAACCAACCATTGTTTCCAGACACTTCCGCCCTGCTCTTTGAGGTGGTTGTTGCAGTAGTTACCCTCTACCAAATGAACATGCAATAAGTAGTCTGCTTTTTGTTGTTTTTTTGGTCACTTGCCGATTTTGGGAATAGTATCCACTCTACCTTAGAGAAATTTCTTCAGGCTGGATGAGCCGCATGGATTGCTACCCCTCCCCCTCCTAATAGCCCGGAGGAAAGTTCCCATGTTCCTTCATGAAAGATAGTAAATCAAGTTCTTGACGCCCTCACTGAGGTGAAAATGCATTCAGCATTTGTGCTTAACAACGCCACAGCATTATCTCATGCCAAACAGGGGGTCTCTTTATTGGATGCTGTGGAAGGGGACGCCTGTCGGTGGGTTAGAGGCCTTCTGCGCTCTTCCTCACAAGCAGGAGATCCCACTTCGCTTATTGTCATCATATCAGCTGCCTTGAAACCCCCAGTGTCACGCTCAGACCACTTATTCAGATTGCTCTATACTATGACCAAAGCCCCCATTTTGGTTCTTTGATCTCTACCTTTCATGGACTGGCTCCCACACTGAATCTCTCTAATGATATGCTTCAGGCAATCTTTAGATCAGGTTTGGACTCAGTTTCTGCTCACCATGAGGTTTGGTCCACCTCAAAAGGAATGGTAGATTAAATATGTGCCACTGCGACTACTATCAATGCCTCCCCTCGCCATTCTTACCGCTATCAAAGGGAAAATTTATGATAGGATTACCCAAAAATGACACAGACATAGTGTCTACCATCGAACAAAGATAAAATTTGTCTTCTGATTCCCTCACTACTCCTGCATTTGAGTTGGCTGATCCCAATTCACCTATAAATGAATCAGTAAAAGCCCAGATGGAGGAAGTCAGCTCTCACGCCCTCGTTCTTCCCATCTTTAATCCAGAAAAAGCCTCCAAACTTTCCCTTAATTTACCAGCTATTTCTTCAGTTGCAACAGAAACGCCCAAATCTTCCAATAAACAAAACTTCGCTTATTTCTTATTGCCTATGAAGATTAGTATTGGATCCCACCATGTCTCCTTTGAGGCCCTGGTGGACACCAGAGCCGCAGGTAATTTTATGAGCATCAAGTTAGCCCAACAATTAGAACTGGACATGGACGCAGGTCCATCAGTGATGGTGGCTTCATCTGCCTAACAGACCTCATATGTTGTCTTTCAGTCAGTACCTTTTTCAGTACACCAGTTTAGAATCTACAATCAATTTTCTGCTATGACAAACTTGGTGTTTCTAGTGATCTTAGGAGTGGGATGGTGGCGCTGACAACATGTCAAGATCCACCTGGAGTCTAACATGTTGTCATTCATTAATGATCAACTGGAGGGTAAATTTCCCCTGATTGACACTCTTTAGAAAACTTAAAATCACAGTTCTGTTGCTTCCCTCATCTCTCCTGCGGGAATACTGACCAATCTTCCAGAAACTTTAATGAACTATCAAAGTATCTTCAATTCTGAAAAAGCAGATCATCTGCCTCCTCACACTAAATTTGACTTGGGATTTTGTACGACAGTAGAGTTGGTGAATATCAACTGTCCGTTGTACCCCCATACAGCAGAGGAGGAAGTTGCGCTCAACACTTGGTTAGACAATATGCTGAAAAAAGGGTGGTTGTTTAAGGAGACATCGCCAGTCGCATCTCCCATTGTCTTTGTTAAAAAGCTGATGGTTCCCTCCGTCCTTGCATGGATTATGGTCATCTAAACAAAATAACGGTTCATGATCCCTACCCCCTGCCTTGGAGCAGATGATAATCCAGGCAATCTCCAAATCTCATGTGTTCTCCAAGCTGGATCTCATCAACGCTTTTAACCAGATTCAGGTAATGAAAGGACAAGAAAAATTAACAGCAATCTGGATGAAGCGAGGCATTTTCCAATTCCGCGTAATGCCCTTAGGCTGAAGAATGCTCCTGCTACGTTTCAACATATGATTAATAGTGTACTGGGTGACCTCTGGTTTACTTGCATGGTTGCATATATTGATGACATTCTGGTTCACTCCCCAACTCCCAAACAACATGCTATTGACTTGGAAGCAGTCATGGACGCCTTGCATAAGGCAGGCTTGTTCATTAAGCCTTCCAAATGAGAGTTTTATAAGGATAAAGTTACCTTCTTCGGGAACCTTATCCTTAAAGATGGCTACACGATTCCTCCTAATAAGTTGGACGCTTTCTGAAAATTGCCAACCCTGACAACCCAGAAACAAGTATGGAGTTTCTTAGGAACCATCATTTTCTAAAAAAATTCCCCAGCTCTTTTCCAGCTAGCTGCCCCGCTCTACTCCCTCACAGGCAAGAACATACTGTTTCACTGGACGCACAAATGCCAGCAGGCGTTCAAATCAATCAAAGAGGTGTAAATATCCCCTCCTATCTTGAAACATGCAGGTCCCACTAAGCCATATATCATTGCGTGTGATGCCTCCTTGGTGGCAGTGGGGCAGTGTTGCTCCAAGAGCACAATGGATTGGAAAACCCAAGTCACCTATTTTTACCAAAAGATTACCTCTATGGAGCAGCCTTGGGCCATCTACAACAAGGAGTTGGCAGCCATTGCATGGGCATTAACTCATTGGAGGTATCTGTTACAGGGTGCTTAACGTGAGTTAACATTCTGCACGGATCACCAGGTTATCTTGTATTTTCATAAGCCCCAAAAATTGGCGCACCAGAAAGCACAAACCTATCAGGACTTGTGCAGTTTCAATTTCAAATATGAATTCATGAAAGGTGCACTTAACGTACTTCCCAATTTTCTCAGCCACAGCCCCACCCACTGTTCCTCAGACCTGGAGGAAGTGGACCTTGTTACCATGATTCCTGACACTCAAATCCTGTCAATTGTTCCCCTGTCATCTCTTCCGCCACTCTGGCTTCTGAAGCCCCACTAGTTGCTCAGGTCTTAGCCAGTCAGATGGCCTGCCCTGAGGGTGTGGAGTTGTTTGAGCAATTGTCCCATCAAAACCATAAACACTCTCTATACTCCTTGGAGGAGGGTCTCATTTATTTTTGGTCACCAATTTGGGTTCCCCCTTCCTTCAGAACCGAGGTATTTCATGCACATCATGATACCCCCATGGTCAGCCATCTGAGAAATAAGAAATGCATTGACTTAATCACGTGGACCTACAATTGGGTTTAACCAAGGAGGTTCTGACCTGGATTGCCAATTGCATTACTTGTGCTCAGGCTAAGTTAGATTGCTCTGGTAGAAATGGTCTTCTACACCCCTTACAGCAGGCGGAGGGTCCATGGACATCAGTGTCCATGGATTTTATTGTTAAACTCCCCTGCTCTAACAGGTTCACAGCGGTGATGGTGGTGGATCATTTCACTAAATTTTCCCTTTTTATTCCTTGTATTTCCACGATTACATAAGAGGAAACCGCTCGCCTCTTTGTACGCCATGTGTTCTCAATGTTTGGCCTCCCACAGGAGATCATTAGTGAATGTGGCTCACAGTTCATGGCACAGTTCTGGAGCAAACTCTTATCTATTCTAAAAATCTCCCCCTGTCGCTCCACAGCATATCATCCCCAGTCTGAAAGAAAGACCAAATGAGTTAACCAAGTCCTGGAACAGTACCTGCATTGCTATTCTGCAGCCGCACAGGACACTTGGGCCAACGACCTTCCCCTTGCTCAATTCACTTATAACAATGGGACTCAAGCTTCAACAGGATTTTCTCCCTATGAAGTGACGTTGGGTTATAATTCTTCCTTTTTGGTTGGACCCTGCTTGTGGCCCAAGGTCCAAGCTGCCGCGGATCATGCTGAACATATTAGGTCTACTTAATCCTTAGTGCAGGAACACCTCACCAAAGCTATTAAGGACTACAAGTGGTTTGCGGATTGTAAGCAACTTCCAGGTCATGACATAATGGTGGGCTCCTATGTTATGCTTGATACACATCATTTGTGAATGCATGTACCCTCCTGTAAGTTTGCAAGTAAGCTTTCAGGCCCCCATTTGGTAGAGGAAGTCTTGGGCAACGGTGTGTTCCAGTTAAAGCTTCCAGCTCACTGGAAACAGCACCCCATCTTCCACATTTTTCAGTTGTCACCCTTTAAGGGTACAGTTTCCACAGATCCTGAGCTAATCACTATTGAAAATGTGGAAGAGGCTGAAGTGGAGAATATCCTGGCTTCTGTAAGTCCTGCCAGTCCATTCAATATCTCATGGCTTGGAAAAGGTATCCAGCTTATGAGAAAAGTTGGGTTAAGGCTCGCAATTGTGCCAATTGCATGGAACTGGTCAAAGCATTTCTCAAATCCCACCCCAATGCTCCCCACCCCCCAAAAAAATTGTGACTGTAATGGCAATCAATTTACCCAAGATGCACAAGAATTTGGCCCTCATGCAGTTTCCTAGTGGTGGTGTCCTTCCTTTGGAAAAAGGAAAGGGTAATGTAAGTCCCAGGGAACGTCTCCTGTGTGTTGATTGGGCTATTTTCCCGTTTCTGAGTAAGGAGGTACCAAAGAGGGTGGCTGTACCCCTTGTTACCCAGGGCGACCTCGCCAACATGGTAGACAAGCACTGAGTAACAGTCCTCCCTCTTCAGATTCCTCCCCCAGTTCCCACACTCACCTTTGCAGAACTAGTATATTCAATAAAGAAAATTTGCTCTGAGATCACTGAAATTGTGACAGTTGAGGTTTATCCTCAGCATCACATTGCCCTGATCTTTGGTAAGACAGGGCAGGCTGTGTCTGTATGTATGGAGGAGGAGGGGGCGTTGGTTCTGGCAAGGACGCCTAGGGGGCTGGAGCTTGGAGTAGGCCAAGGAGCAAGATGGGCGTCCAGGTTGGAACAAAACGGAAAACGAGTAAAATGGGTAGTTTTGAGATTCAATTTGGATTCGAATTGAGAATTGAATGAAATGGGTGCTTGGGAGTTTCACAGTTTGATTGGGATTCGAAATGGAACTGGCGCAGAACCGTTGAGGATCGGAACTGGCATGGAACCATTGAGTAAAGATTCCGCGATCCTGCTGTGAAGTTTACACCAAACATCATTCAAGTTGGCACCATAAGCTTATATTGTATTTTATTTTAGCTTTTAGCATGTGTATATAGGGAAGGAACTGGGAGCTGGAGGCTCCTCAGTTCTGTTTTCTATCAACTTGGCTAAATATTAAATAAAAGAATCTAAAATTCATATATTTATAATTTGGGTTTATTTTAAAGATATTGCCTAACTGCAGCCATGTTTGGCTTAAATCAACAAGAATTGGACTTTGAGATTGAGCTTGGGAGGGCTATTGCCTCCCTCTATACCTTGTCTTGGAGTCAAGGCATGTTGCTGGGGTTAAGTATACTTGCAACTGTCTTCCAGGGGGTGCTTGTCCAATCTTGTAGCGCGCGCACCAGGAGAGTAGTATCAGGAGTCCTGTCAGCCCTATGGTCTTTAACTTGGATCCTGTTGCCCAACTCATTCGTGGCTCATTGGAAGAAGCCAGTGCGTTACAGAAATGAAGTTGATTAGTCCAAATTCAAGTGGTAACAAGCCCTATGATTGGATTTCACATAATCAAAAAGGGACAAAGACTGATTCATCAGCAAGAATCACTGATGATTTTGATTTGGACAACACCACAATCGTTAAAATAACCCCTCTTAAAATGGTCAGGGATGATCCCCAATGTGCAGGTAGTATCATCAAACACCATCAACAAGGGTTCAAAGCTCTAATCTGGAAAATCAGGTCTTGCAGCTGATGCAATGCTTTTGACCAAACGAACAGCCCAGCAATGGGCATGGGAAGATGGGCATCCTGAACCCAATTCCAACCAATTGGGACTGCCTCTATGTGGGGTGACCCTGGGGGATTCCCGTTGCTCATTGGGCTAAATGCCATTGTGCCAACCATTGGAAGTGCAGTCAAGCTTCCAGTTTAGGCATTTGAGGTCAAACTGACAGTGACTTGACCTGCCACCAAATTCTTTGATGTTGGTTCCCAGTGAACTTATCTGCCCCATTCCCAAATAATTAGTCAGTTAGGTCGAAATTGAGGGTCTCAATCCCAGCTTGTCCCTGCATCAATCAACCATCATTTAATCAGTTGCGTCGTACTGAGAAAATTGTTGGTTGGTTTTCTTCACTTTCCTTACAATAAAAATTTGCCTCAAAAACTATCAATTTTGATTTTATTAATATCCTTCTGGCCGCATTCCCGATGGCTTTTATCTGGTGGGCCATTGGTCCTTATACTGGATGGGCTCTACCAGTATTGATGGTCACTATGGCCCCTACTGTTGTAAACTGGATTCAGTGAGCTAGAGACTTCTGGCAATTCAACCATGTCATTATAAACTTTTGCCAACAATATACTGGGATCTTGTTGCCTTACATCCACCATCTCCAAGCAAGGATCCGCCCCTTGTTTCCCCAGTTAAATTAACCCCACCTATTGGTAACCTTGTAGAAACCATACCTGTGGTACCACCCCCTGCAGCAAGACCTCCAGTGTCCAGGACAGTCTCTATTTTGTTCATTCTTGGGTTATTAATCACTATTACCCTGCACCAACGATTTATCATTTCACAAGGCCCAGCTCTATACAACGTCATACATGTGGCAATGCCTCTGGCATTCTGGCTTGCTTTTTTGGTGCTTACGCATCCTGACTGGTAGGTTGGTTTAAACTTCTTCTGCCATTTTCATGACACTTATAGTCCAGTTAAAATGGGGGTAATGTCGAGATTCTTATATGACTGAATAAGCCAAAAATAGCCATGGTGGGTCAGCTAGAATCCGTTGACAATAATTATATAGTATAAATATTTGAGAGCCTTGGGATGAGGCAATATTGGGTCAGAACGGATTGTTATTGAATCACCTCCAAATAAGTTGGTTAGTAGATGTCAATTCATGATGAATAATTAATAAATCATCTTGAACTAAGGTGATCATGAATTTAATGAATGTAGACTCTGCCAGAACCAATGAGAATATGGTGGAATGAATAGTCTAAGCAAAAGGGCCAGTATTAATTAAAGTTGTTAACATATAAAAAAGATGAAAAGATTAAAGGAGGAGGATTTGTGATTAGGAAAAAAGAGAGCAGATCAGCAAAGATCTGCTGAAGTTATTACATAAAAAATAAAGAAGGGTTTTTGGGGCAATTGCTTCATATTATTATATTTATTTATTTAAGTGTGTTCTGAGGACTGGCGATCTCCACATCATCCGTTCTATTGCTCAGTGGTTTTGACCATATGAAAAAATCCTTTGATATATCTGCAAAGTGTCGCCAAAATTATAACAGTATGGAAGCTAAAGGCTGTGAACTTACCTGTTCTTTCATGAGCTTCCACTTTCCTTCAGGGAGACATATGGGCAGGAAGGGGGCAAGAGTCAGGCGTATCATCCATCACACTACTCTACTATGAAGCTGGGCGCTGCAAAAGCAGGTATTAGCGACAATGGTGAGGCAATCCTGATTGGCCGTACTTGTACACATGTATACAATAATCATTGCAGTTTTATAGGTTGGCTAAAAACCTGGATATCAGCCATTGATTTATGTGGACCTACACTAGTGCAGCAAAAGGTGAGAGCAATCATATATTAAACTGATGGAATGACCTGAAAGGGCTGCAACACTTTCTGCACAAAAAGGGGCTAGAGAGGATAATTCTATTGAAGACAAACCATATAGATCAACATCATTAGAAAAATAAAAGCAGATGTTGCCTCTTTAGGCCCAAAGGCCTCATCCTTCTGGTTGGAAGTGGCTGCTAATGGATTTGAGGCTGGAGCCAAGCTTTTAAAAGTGGTTAACTCTGATACCTCAAAAGATTTGACAGTTACCATGGTATAGACCTTCAAAAGGGTTCACTCCATAAAGGTGAAGACTGGGTGGTCTAAAGAGATGTTCATGGGCCATGTGATTAAGGTGTGCGGGTTCATCCCACTCCATATTTCAAATTTGGCGCCTTGGTTGAAACATAAGACTTTCCAGTCTAAGTCTCAAAAAAACATGTTTTGGCTGTCAGTTTGAGCACCAAGAACGAGGAAGCCATATGTCTCAACATTGGTACTGAGATCAGAAGGTCCATACTGCAGGATGTAACACCTGTTGTCAGTAGAGGAGCTACTATGTTTCAGCCAAAAAGATTTGGAGGAGTAATCTCCTTTGATGAGAACTAATTGGTAAAGAACGTGAAGCAAAAGACGATAGATTGAAAAAGTTCACCATATGCTCTATGGATTGGGCTTTAAAAGTTGAACTTTCAAAGTCATATGGGTAATTTCCTCGTTCAGTCAGTATGTGGACGTGGAGTGTCCCTGTGGTAACGCTGTGCAGGTGCCTTTCATGTAACCTGAAGGGGCACGTCAGAACCAAATATCCTAAGTCTAAACCTTCTGAGGCAGTGGCTGAGCCTAATGGTCCTAGAGATTGGAAGTCACCCATGGCGACCAAAGAGAAGGAGCAGCTAGCGGCCATCAAGGGTTTTAGAAAAGCTAGATGAGTTGTCAGCCAAAGCAAAGTAGGTGGCTGCAGCTGGAAACACCAATTTGGAGGTGGTGACCGAGGTGTTGAAAAGTTCTAAGAAGGTCAGTAAGGAGTCTAAGAGAACTCAGAAGGTGCGGGAAGCTACTGGACTCCAAATAAAGCTTAGTAGTGCATTGTCTCAATCTACAAAGGGCAATCTGAAACATGTTTATCCCCAAATGGATGGGGTTCTCCCCACTACTCAATCACGTAAGAGGAGAGCTACCACAGTGTGTTAAGGTGGGATGGTGCATTCTAGCCCAATGGGGGAAGAGGTTGAGGTAAGGGAGGAGCTGACCTCTAGCAATAGTGGTGCAGAGCCTTCTGACCAAATGCCTTCAACTAAAGGGGAGGGTTCAGTCAAGGACCCCTGCAATGGTAAGAATCCGGTAAATGTTGTGACTGAGCAGACACAACCCCAGCCCAGCCTAGTGCTGGAAAGGGGAGGAAACTTGGTCTTGCTAAACCAGTTGAGGTAGAAGAGAATGGTTACCCCCAGATCCTGATACCAAAGCCTTTTTGGTTTTGATCTAAGGCAATCAGGGTTAAATTTGCTAATGTGCAGGGTCTTAATATTCTCAGATAACGTCAGATAGTAAAATTCCAATTGCAACAACATGGAATAGATATTTGCTTTCTAACTGAGATCAATTCCAAACCTGAGGTGGAAGAGGATTGATCTTACAAATCCATCTGAAGCAATCATTCTATTCTCCCTAGGTGGATCAACTAAACTTGGAATCACCCTTAGAGAGGGTAAGTGGGATGGGAGAAACCAAATAGGTATATTTTGTTCTGGTGGGTGGACAAGTTCAAGGTTACTGACAAAAGTGTTTTGATTCCAGGTAGGGCAGTGTCAGTAATGTCAATGTTTGTAGAGGAATCAATTTTGTTTATCTATTTATATGCGCCCAATTTGGGTCTGAAAGAAAGGCCTTCTATCAGAAGGTCAATATTTGGATCCAGGAGGAAGGCATCAGGGGGTCAGTAGTGCTGGGGGGAGACATGAACTGTGTCTGCTTTAGGGATGTCAGGGTTGGAGCTTCAAGAAAAAGGAAATCTGATCCTGGAGCCCACGACTTGGCCAGTTTAATGATCAACCTTGGGCTAATAGATGTGTTAGAGGCAAGATTTGGTGATGAAGGGGAGACTGGGTGGACTCACGTTCAGGGGTATCATTTCTCCCTCACTGACCTTGTGTCAGTGCCTCAGTCTACCTAAGTCGCTGCAAGTTGATCCTTTGTAATCATGATGCAGGTGTTTTGGACAACAGGCCTCTAGAACTGTAGATCAGTGACCCTCTGGTTGCTTCTGCAGGGAAATGGATCTTGAGACTAAACCCTGAAACATAAAGTGGTCTCCATTTTAGGAGATCATGAGGAAGAAGGTGAGATGGTGGAGAAGCCAGATTATATGGGAGCTTGACGCACCAGTAAAATGGCTGCAGATGAAGTCAGATCTCAAAATGGCATGTGAAATCTTTTGGAAGCAGCTAGGGGCCATGAGTTCAAGGTATGAAACCCTGGAGAGGAACTTCAAAAGTACCTGAAGGAGGCTATAATTATGGGGACATCTTCCTAAGTGGCCAAGTCTGAATTTTATGCAAAATTGATGTGTGCCTTTATTGTGGATTGCCTCAAACAAAGAAAGTCTAGGTGGGTAAGGACTCTAATGTCAATGTGACCTTAATTTGCAAGGCTTTAGGGTTTTTAGACCCTCATAAAGGATCTTGTCACTTTGTGATAAGGGAGTTGAGGTGATGGATGCAGCTCACATGGCTGATGTGGCTGCATCTTACTATGAGGATCTTTATGGCCCCTCAGAGAATAACCTAGAGGCAATTAAAGTTCTCACAAGTGGATTGGTGGTACTGCCAATGAAGACTCAGAGGCTTTTATGTGCTAAGATCTGCAAGTCAGAGTTGTCAAACGCCATTCACAATGGAAAGATAAAAAGGCTCCTGGTGAGGATGAGTTGATCCTTGAGCTCTACAAGTTGTTTCAGGAAGAAATAACCTAAATGCTTGCTGATCCTACAATCAACTACTAGTCTCTGGTACTATTAGCTGAAGTTTTTGAAAGGCATGGCGGTGTTGTTGTATAATAAGGGCTATCCTACCCTCATGGGGAACTATCAACCTTTGACTCTAATTAGTGATGACTATAGGACCTTATTAAAGATCCTAACTAAGGACTAAAGGGGGAAGTAGCGGAAGTTTTTTGGAAAGAACAAAATGGGGTTATATTAGGAAAATCGATTACTGACTATCTGATCTGATTCTCCTGATAGAAGAATGGGAAAGTAAACGGTATGATTTGAGTGGGTGGCTACTGTTTCTTGATCAAGAGAAGGCATATAATCAGGTAAATCATGAGTTTCTTTGGCATTTATTGTGTAGATTTGGAATCAAAGGGCTCTTGTTGAGTCTGATTAGAGTAATTTATGGGGAAGCCTCATCAGTGTCAATAAAAATGGGGTCCTTTCAATTTCTAAGGTGTCTAGGGGCGTGCGTCATGGAGACCCTCTACCCCTTGTTGTTTGTTCTTTCAATAGAGATTCTTTCAGTGGCTCTTAGGCAGCCAGACTAGAAGAAACCTTCATTCAATGAGGAGGAGTATTCTCAATTTATGTTTTCAGAGATAATTGAATTTTTTGTCAGAGGAGGAGGAGATGGTGGTGATTAATATTATGAAGATTTACAAAGATCAAGAAACGTTAAGGACAATCTTTTGAAATCTAAGGCATGGCCCATTGGCAAAATAATGATGTTGGATGTGGTACAAAAGAGATTAATCCCTTGGATGGCAACAGAGGCTTAGTTTCTGTATCTTTTAGTGGCCCATCCCTGGGTGGGAACCGCCGCACAAATAAAAGCTAAAATTGAAAGCAACCTTAATGAAGCGGCTTGGAAGTGACAATGGCTCAATTTATCACTTTGGGAAAGAGCCATTATCATGAGCGCTTTCATTATAAGCAACTATGGTACACTGCTAGATTTGTTCACCGCTAGAATCTTCTAATAAGAAAAGTATAAAGTTTTATTATCCAGTTCATCTGGCGGGGATGAGCGTCAAGAATCAAGTATTAGAACTTGTGTCAGGAGGTGAAGAATGGGGCATCTTTCTGATTAACACCGAGAGTATGATCAAATCTTCAAATGAAGTGGATTTCATGGGCCACCAGGGAAAGAAAGTCAATGATTTGGTATCCAATAGCGGATGACTACCTTGTAAGCCTTGCAGAGATACAAACAATAAGGACATGGGGTCAGCTGAGGCATCAATCAAGGGGCTATACTTAGTGTGGAGAATATACCAGGCTACTGGAAGTATTACTTTAGAGCTTGGTAAGGAAGTAATGTGAAATTATAGGTGGAGAGTGGTCTTTTAAAAGATCTAAGAAAACCTTTTGGGGAGGAGCTTGAGGACTGGAGATGGATATTCGTCAGCGCAAGGCCTTCAAGCACTTTATTTAGGCGGTTCACTGGGTGACCTCCTTGATGGCGATGACCAGAGGGTTCTTAGGGTGAAAGCCTCTAATAATGTTGCTAGTGCCTCTAAGGTGCTGGTAAGGAAAGCATGGGATGTTGTGGAAGCAACTGAGTTGCCTTCCTGCTGGAGGGAAGCAATTCCTTTTCTGGCTGCATCAGAGGCTGGGGAATCCTGTTAAGAAGGTTGTGGAAGGCAGAATGGGCGGGTGTTCCAATGAGGAAGATGATGCTAGAAGCACCCAGATGGGAGAGACTTATCATTCTTTATGACTAGCTAAAGGTTGGAGATGGTGATGGTGCCTGACTCTTAAAATTCACATATTCCAAGTTCCAGGATCTAAAGGACAGAGAGCTTTTCACATTATTGCCACAAGTCTTTTGTAACAAGTGACAAGGTCTGATGAATCTGTGGGGGAGGAGGGTTGAGGAATTCTAGTCTATAACAGTATAGAGCTTTCTCTTACAAATATGTAACAACCTCTTGGTCACTGGTTCAACTCTGCGCTAGTGGAGTAAGAATAGGAGAGTGACCTAATGTATGCCTGTAAGGTATGTGGAGGGGAGGAGATGACAATCAATTATCACAGAGTGTCCGGCAGAGGAGGCTGCATACAGAAGTATTCTCCTATGTTATGAAGCATACCAAATAAGGTTCAAGTTATCCTCTAGTCATTTAGCATGGCCAGAGATCCTGATTGTGTATGTTCCTCCAAGTCTGCAAGCAGACTCAGAGAGGTTCAAGGCTTGATGCTTGATATAAGGGAAAGTGATGTATGGTCTATAGCTTTTTAGAAACAAGCTTTGCTTCCCTGATGAAAGAATCCAAGCAACAAGCTCCTTGGTTATAGTCATGCAATGGTTATAAAAAGCTGTGAAAAGCTATGGCAATTCTCTTTTTCAATTAAGTCCAACTTGTGGGACATTCAGGTCTCATTACTCGCAATAAGGAATGGGAGGCATAACTTTGAACTAGCAGGGTAGCCTTTTCCACCTAGTATATCAAACAGTAAGAACCATTTTAGTTTTGGGTGGTGCGAGCCACCCCACCTGTGTTCTGGGTTCAGTTAAGGGCTTGATTTGTGCAGCCCCATGTGCAGTGAGGGTGGTACTCAAGGTTTCAACTGCAAAGTTCCTGCACTGGGCGCCCTTTTGGGCACACAAAAACTCAAGGCAAGCCACAAAAACATTGGGAAGCACTAGCCATGTAAATGACCATATGTTGGGATTTTTGTCCATACTTCTGGACGGCTAGATTACCAGAGTTTTCTAGGGGATAAATTCTAATGTGAAGTTAATTGGATAAAGGTTGACCCTGATTTTAGGGTAATTTTTTGGGTGATTATAGGTTATTCGCCTAGGTTAGATCCATTGGGATCAGTCTGGATTAATGCTTAAGATCTCATTAAGAAGAGTTGCAATGAAATAAAGGAATCTGATAGTTGATTAAATATCAGGTGTATTGACTGGGATTGGCCAAGTTTCATCACTGACTGATTGGGAATTTAAGGATCAAGTTGCAAGGCGAGTGATGCCACCTGAAACTAGCTTATTGATCAGTTGGTTTACAACCTTCCTTAATGGGTAACAAGTCCCATTACCTAAGCAGGTCACTTGCCAAATATGGTTCATTCTCTTGGATCAAGAGGAAAATGTTAGGGACACATTTTTTTGACTCTTTCTGTTTTAGTCTCAAGGATGTCCAATGACAGAATCCTAGCCAGGATGGGGAAGACCATTGCTGCTGAGACAAGGATGGATAATTCAATGGCAACAGCTGCCGTTTCATTGAGGAGATGCCAACTGAGGTTGGGCGCCAAATTCCCCACTATAAATTACCTAAAGAATTCACTAATAAAAAAGAATGTAAATATCAGAGTATTACCTTATTATACTTTATCAGAATCCAGTTTGAGCTCTATTCTTTCTCAAGAAAATTATTGCTGTGTGCTCTAATTGAGAGACTCTTTAGGATAAAGAGTAAGGATATGAGCAGGGATCTAGAGAAGAAGCTGAATCAAATCAAGGATTGCTGCTGACTGTGTCACATAGAGAAACTATAAACAGGGATCTGAGTGTAGATTGAGTTAGGTAATACCAGGAAATGAATCCATTATTCAGGACATCATAAGTATTTTGAGAGGAAATACTGGCCAAGCGTTAAACCAATTTCTAGTACTTCAATTCAACTATGGATAATAGTCGCCATACTATTATCAACGATTATATTTCACTATCAAACAACGTGGAGAATTGCACAACAACTGAACCTGTGCAGTTAATATTTATAGGGGTTATTGGCCAAGTATAATCATAAAATCTATAAATTGTAACAATTGGTGCTCACTACAGTGGTGTAGTTGAGTAAAAGATATTAGAACGTGATGTCATATGAAAATGTTTACAATTCTGGCAATTGGTTACTAGGGAAAGTAACATTAATAAATAAAGAATGTGAAGTGGATCACGTTCAATTGCGTTCACCCAGTTGAGAAGTGGAGCTTCTAGTGAAGAAAATTGAGGATACTCAAGTTTTGGAAAAAAATACTTGCAGCCTAGATATGGAACTGTCTAGTGCTGCAAGTAAACTTGTTCCACCCAACATCTATCTGAGATGAAGAGGAGCAGCAGGGCCTGCTTGGGTTGAAATTGGGTCCATTTGAAATAATCCTGAGGATCAGAAGGGCCAACTTGGGTTAAAATTGGGTCTGCTTGAAATAGTCCTGAGGATTAGCAGGGCCAACTCAGGTTAAAATTGAGTCCACCTGAAATAGTCCTGAGGAGAGAGGTGTTAGATGAGACACTAGATGAGACATTGGTTGAAATTGAAATGAGAATCAATCAATTAAGAGTATTGAATTACATTACCAATGAAGAGTATGAGGTCAAAATAGGAAACAATTGATCCAAGGTAGTGGAGAGGATTGTTTAACTCAATAACATTCAATCAGTGATCAAAAATTGCTGGAGATGAGTTTATCATCATAATTTAAGACAAAATTGAATGAAGCCAATGAGGCTAGATCAATCTGTGTAATTAAGGGATCGTTTCCAGATCCACCAGTGGATTTACTTCCAACGTTTTGGATGGCCACAAATTCCAAAAATCGTTTTTTATGAAGAAATGATTTGAACAATCAAACAGAACTGTTGACTAATGAGGAATCTATAATTTTGAGAGATACAAAGATTCAAGCATCAGTTGCCAAAATATGAAATCAATTAGAACCTGTTGGATAAATGACAAGTAGGTATTGAAGGCATAGTGAATGAACCCTTGGGTTGGGACCATCTAGTACTAAAAAAGGCATAGTGAATGAAAAATTCAAGAGTATTGCCAAATTTGGCAAGTGCTACCTATAAAGTAAGAAACAGCGCAGCTGGTAATATAGTGAAGAAGGTCAATATTAAAAAATTGGAAAACTTCTAAATCTAAGAGAAAATAGTTGCAATGTTCCCAGAGGACCTCTGAACCATTAAATGGTTATATCCTGAGATTTTGATCAATTCCTAAAAGAGGACCACTGAACAAAATTGATGGTTAAATCTTAAAAGTATAAGATTTTCAACCATGATAACTGGTAAGTCAGAGTATACCTAGGAACCAGTTTGGTAAAAGGGGAAAAGAAGGACCTCTGAACTTAATTGTAGGTTAAAAGTCCCATTGCAAAAGAAAAATACAAATAAAATATATAAAATATCAAAAAACAATTCTATTGGTCCATGGTTTTTGGACTAAGGAAGCGACGTGAGATGCCAATGGAAATTATAGAAAATTGTGGAATTACAATGAGGATCAAGAATGCAAAAACCATACTGCCAGGATCACAAATAATAGTTGATATGGGGTTAACATTAGAGATACTGGAGCTGCTGTATGGAGAGTTCAGAAGCCCCTAGAAGAAATCCAGAGTAGAGCCTTGGGTGGCTCCTGGAATAATAATGCCAGGCCATGGAAAAATTTGAGTTCTCCTGGCTAATTTAAGCAAAAAACCAATGAAGTTTGAGAAGAATCAGATCATCACATTTGTTCACCTAATCGCGATGGCCAAACTGAGGAAATTCCACAATTTTGGAACCCACAATGAAATGGTATTACTGGCCAGGGTAACTGAGAGTATCAATCTATTGGTTGATTGAGAGCAACTCGTTGATCTAATGGAAGGACATCAGGAGGAGGTGCTCAAATTGTTTAAAAAAATTGTGAAATATTCGCCCAGGACACCCATGATTTGGGATGCAAGAGAGATGTGATCCACAAGGTCAATACCAGGGAAAATTTACTAATTAGTATGATACTGATTCAATGGTTGAAGGCAGCCAAAAGTGGTAGTGGATGAAGTAATCAGCAAACTAGTGAAGCATGGGCTTCTAGTTCTGTCATTGAGTCCCTGGGCAAGTCCAATTCTTATTGTGAAGAAGAAGGATGGCTCTAATCAGGTGGTTGCAATTATTGGAAGCTGAGCAAGATATGAAGAAGGATTTGTCTCACCCTAGAAAGGATTGACGATGTGCTAGATCAATTGGGAGAAGTGAAGTACTTCTCCACAATGGATTTAATATTGAGATATTGGCAAATTGATTTGACAAGAGAAGACCAAGAAAAATGCACGATTATCACTGCGCAGGCTATATCAACCAACAAGGATGCCCCAGGGTCTGTGTAATGCGCCTGCAACGTTCCAGAGGGCCATGGACGCTATACTAAATGACTTGAAGTTTTCATGTGTCCTGGTGTACTTAGACAATATCAATGTGTTCAGTAGGACGTTTACTGACCATTTTGCACCACTTGGAGGAAGTGTTAAAGAGACTATCTGCAGCCAACATGAAGATTAAGCTGAGGAAGTGTCATTTTTTCAAGAAAGAGTTGGAATATCTGGGATTCATGATCAACTCTAGTGGACTGCAGCTGCAAGCCCATAATATTGAAGCCATAGAGTGGATGGCTGTGCTTATGAGTTTCTGAGATATCAAAGTGTTTCTTGGAATGGTTAATTACTATAGAAGATTTATTCAGGATTCTGCCAGAATTGCTGAGCCCATATTCCATCTATTGAAGAATTTAAAGAAAGGATTCATTTGGAATGAAGAAGCACAGAGATCCTTTGATGAGTTTTGCAGTACTTGATAGATTCTCCAATTTTGAAATATCAGAATTTCAGTCAAGAATATGTTATACAAACTGTTTTTGTTGATGGCAATTGGCGCTGTATTGAGCCAAGTAGATGAACTTGGGGACGAACATCTGGTGGCATATGTGAGCCAGACACTCTCAGCCATAGAGAGGGACTACACTATAAGTGAGCATAAATGCCTTGCAGTAATCTACTCCTGTAAACTGTTTCAGATGTACATCCATGGAACGCACTTCAAAGTGGTGATGGACCACTCCTCGTTGCATTGGCTTCACAATTTTATAAGAACTAGAAGGATGGCTGACCCAATGGGCATTGAAGTTACAGGCTTACAATTATGAGATTTTCCACCAAGTGGGGGCTTCTCATTAGAATGCGGATGGCTTATCATGGTTACCAATGGTCCAGTTGGTATACCAGCAGGCAGATGAGCTATTCCAGAGAATGATCATTAGAGAAATTGGGAATGAGCCCCAAGAAATCCAAGGTGCGCTTTGAAAAGTGATGGAAAACACTGAGACCATGGATGGAAAGTTTACAAGATGATTAATGGGAAGCAAATTACTATTCCCAAAGCCGTCAGAAAGAGCAGCTATTGTTCAATCCACTCATAAGGTTGTCAGACATGGAGGCTGAGAAAAATGTCCAACTATATTTGCCAGTACTACTACTGGGAATCAATAAACTATGATCTTGCGGACTATCTGGCTTGCTGTGTGGAAATCCAGTTGCACAAGCCACATAAGAATATGACTGGATAATGACTGGTCCACCCTGGATTTGCTTGGCATACAGTGTCCATTGATGTGATGGGACCACTGACAATATGCACAGGGGGAGTCAAGTACATAATAGTTGTGATCAATTGTAAGTCTTGGGTCCAGCCCCTGCAACTGGATAGGGATCAACACCCCTTTCAGATGAAAAGGGGTCACAAGGCTCCAATGAACCCTCTGTCACAGCTGAGTGACCTAGCCCATGTGATAGATGAGCACTGGGTGACTGCACTCCCCCCCAAAATGCCCCATTCCCACCCCTTCCCCCTTCCTCAACCCTGTAAGTTTGATAGAAGGAGTCTGCAGGGAGATTGCGCATACCAGGGGACATGTACAGGCCCCTGGGACCACCCACTCCCCAGGCAAACTATGTCATAATTTTGAGGAAGACAGCATTTCCCAACATCAAAGCTTGGCCTGCAAATTCTGGTCTGAGAGAGCTGATCTGGACTGGCCAGCACCAGAACTCAGATCAGGATATGGATCAGATCTTAAACCAGGTGCCAAATGACTTGGACCATTTGCCCCATTGCTCCAAAATGGATTCAGGAAGTTTGGATCGCATGATTAGTCTAATTGAGGGTTCATTGTGAGTTGCAAACAATCTGATCCAAGGGACCCTGCCTCTTGGGATGAATCTGGAACACCCAAACCATGCAAACAGGCCAACTTGGATGACCAGGACCTGAATTGGTAGTATTAACTTGAATTTGGCCCCAGGAATGTGGAAAAATTTGCAAAAGTTTTCTTGACTTTTGCCAAAACTGTAGCATCACCATATCCCCCTCCAAGCCAGCCAACTGAATCCCATCGCCAGACCCCAAATGCCCAATCCCACAATACCTTTCCCATACATTTTACCCAGTACTTAAGGCAACTTCCCTGCCTGGTGGCAGTTGTTGGTTCATTCTCTTATCTACATTGCCTTACACTTAATCAAATCCAAATTCCCCGTTTAGCTTATTGAGGCCTCCATCTGCCTTATTATTTTTCTAAAAATTCCACCAATCAATCTGGCAAAGCATGCCATCACCCAAGTTCTCTTCCTGATGTTTTCCAACTGGATCATCCAGTCACTTAACACCACCACGCAGCAGCAGATCACAAACAATAATCTTCCTTACCCCCAATGACAAACACGCTGTTTCATTTGTTACTGCACATTCTTTTAACAGGAACCCTCCCATCCGTTCAATTGCCAAGTTCTCAAAAACTGCTCCCTGACTAGAGCAGCACCTGAACGCCTTCACCCTGCCACTCGTGGACTTGGGACCCATAACCGCCTCAGCCATTGTCTCAGCCCACCTGTGGGACCTGGAGCACCCCATCTAGGGAAAGCTCAGTCCCAACCCCTCTTGTGGAAACACTCTACCTCCGCTCTCACTTCCAACCACACGGCGGCCTCTGTGCCATCCCTCGCTGGTGTGCAAGCCCCTTCCTCAATTCCAAAGGCCAGCAACCGCAAGCTCTGGAGGAGTCATTGTCCTCCCTGCCTCTCCCACCCTTTGGGGGTTGCCCCCACAAGACTCGCAGTTTCCCCCATTGCAACCATCTGGTTTGCCTTGGGAGCCTTCAGTACATTACTGAACTTTTACTTTCCTCACATCTCCAATAGAACCCACTCTTACTAGTCACTCAGACGCTATTCCTTTGGCATTCTGGCCCTCCACTGGGTGCTCAACACCCCAACTGGGAGCCTAGTCTAGTTCAAATTAGCTGAATCCGTGACATAATGAACTGACCACTAATCTTGGTCTTCTCCGCCCTCCTTGCTGGCACTGGCGAAGCGTTGGCCTATGATCTCACGCTAAACGTGCTCTCCCTCTTGTGACCTGGCCTTCTCCTGCTGGTTGGTGGCCTCATTCATCTGGGCCTGCCACCAGGCTCTGCTAATTTGGTCCCCACCCCGCTGAGCTCCAGTGACAAGCGTCACTCCATCAGTTAACGTGATAGGGTTGGGGGTTCCCCCTGTCCCTTCTGATGAGGTGGCCAATCAAATCCTGGGCGTCCTGGCAGAACTCCAGGTGCGCCTTACTGCCAATGGTGGGAAATCCCCGCTTCCCTCTGATTCACAGCAGAGCATGGCTCTCCTCAATGCCCTGGATGGGGACGCCCGCCGTTGGGTCAGGGGAGTGCTCTGCTCTGCTGTCAAGTCAGGCAACCCCACCCCCTTGTTGGCACTGGTCACTTCAGCAGTCCAGGCCCCTGAGTTGAGACTGGCGCGCCTCCTCCATCTGTTTACCTTGGGACAGACAGCCATGGACTTACCCTCCCTGATTAAGGCCTTTGCAGTCCTGGCTCCCACTGTACCCATCCCTGCTGAAATTGCCATCTCCGCATTCTGTGCTGCCTTGGACCCCACTGCGGTGGCCCACACAGCTTGGGACCCTCTCCCTGGATCTTTAGAAGTTGCGTTCTCTGTGGTTTATGCAATTGGGGCCAGGCCCTTTAACACTCCCGCATGTCCTGTCACCTCCTGAGGTACCCCATACCACACCTCCCCCTGCCAGTGGTCACGGCCAAGGTAAGTGCCCCCTGGACTTGCTGCCCTTTTCTCCCCTCAGTGGCCACCTCGGGTACCTCCTCCCCAGGAGAACCCCTGCCTATAGCACCTCCTGCCCCCAGCCCAGATCAGGAGGCTGGGTCATTGGGTCCCCAGCATTCAAAGTCTGCTCAGTTTGGCACTATCATTTCCCCTGGGTGACCCCGCCTCCCCCTGAAGAGAGTGGAGCGGGCGTACACAATAACCCTCGACTACCCATTTGGGACAATGAAGTAGCAGAGACCCCTCACCAGTCGCACTCCACCCTAGTGCCTCTGGTCCAGTCTCTCTTGATGATGGGGCATGCCCCCTCCTTGGCTGCCTCTCTCTTTTGCTCATCCTATTAAAGAGGATCAAGCGTACTTCCTGTTCCCCATTTCCTTTCCCTCTGAATCAGGGAAATCACAGTGTAAACCCTCCTTGACACCGGAGTGGCAGGTAACTTTATCAACTTGGTGTGGCACAGTCCTTGGACCTGACAATGGAGGAAGCTTCATCCATCCTGGGCGCCTCATCAGAGTCCATGAAGTCCTACTGCATCTGAATCCCATTGCACTTCTCAGTTCATGACTTTGGGTTTACCAACCACTTCTCAGCTGTACAGGATTTGCTCTACCCTGTAATTTTGGGGGTGGGCTGGTGGCGCTGCCAACAAGTTCACATTAATCTTGCAAACAAACCTTGTTGTTCACGAACTTCAAGTTGAGTGGTGAGTTTCCCTTGCTAAAGACCCTTCCCCAAGGCACATCTATTGGTTCCATCTCCCCACCTGACCCCACCCTAGTCGACCTCCCTCTGGACTTCCCCTCCTTCCTAGCCCCATATAAGGCCATCTTTGACATGTCACTGGCATCCAAGCTCCCCTCACACTCTGAATATGACTTGACATTCCAGATGACAGTCAATCTAGTTAAAATCAACTGCCCCCTCTACCCCTATACAGAGGAAGAGGATAGGGCTTTGGGCATTTGGCTGGATGAGATGCTAGAGAAGGGGTGGCTCATCAAGAAGTCTTCCTCTGTCGCCTCCCCCATAGTTTTTTTCTAGGAAAGCAGATGGATCCCTGCGCCCTGCGTCGACTATGGCCACCTCAACAACATTACCATCCCTGACCCATATCCCTTATCCTTAGAGCAGAGCATTGCCCAAACCATTGCCAAGTCTCACATCTTCTTGAGGCTGTACTTGGTGAACGCCTTTAATCAGGTGAGGGTGGCGAGGGGACAGGCGTGGATCACAGCCATACTGCATTTGTGGGGGCTTTTCCAGTTCATAGTGATGCCGTTCATCCTGTGGGATGCACCAGCCACCTTCCAGCAGCCTCATTGACGATGTGTTGGGAGATTCGCACTTCTCATGTGTGGTGGCCTATATCAATGACATTTTGGTCCATTACCCCACTCCAGAGCAACACGTCAGGGATCTACAAGTGTTAGTGGCAGCCCTCCACAAGGCAGGGCTATTTGTTAAACCCTCCAAGTGTGAATTCTTCAAGGACGAGGTTTACTTCTTAGGGAATCATATCCTGAAGGATGGTTATGCTGTCCCCCTGCAAGCTGGAGGCTATTCAGTCTTGGACCACCCCAACCACACAAAAACAACTTCGCAGCTTTCTTGGAACTGTCACCTTTTTGAAGAAATTTTCCCCCGCTCTCGCCCAACTGGCAGCACCCCTGCACCCCCTCACTGGGAAGAACGCCTCTTTTAAATGGTCCCGCGAGTGCCAGCAGGCCTTTGAGGCTATCAAGGAGGTTTTTCCACAGCCCCATCCTGCGGCATGCTGATACCTCCCGCCCCTTCATAGTAGCCTGCAATGCCTCTCCAGTGGCAGTAGGTGCCATGCTGCTACAGGATCATGAGGGAGCCAAGCACCTGGTGGCCTATTACTCCCATAAGTTCACTGCAACAGAGCAAGCGTGGCAAATATATGACAAGGAGCTAGCAGCGGTGGTATTGTCTCTCACCCTTTGGCGAACCTCTTGCAGGGCGCCCAGCACAAAATTTCCCATTAAACAGACCATAAAGCATTGCTCTAACACCGCAAACCCCAGAAGCTAGGACATCAGCAAACTCGCACATATCAGGACCTCTTTGGGTTTGAATTTAAGTATGATTTAATAAAGGTCCCCTGAACGTTTTGCCAGACATTCTCAGCCTAAACCCCTCCCTGTCTCCCAACAGGGGGAGACCCACTAGACCTTATGATAGTAGTGCCCCCCTCCCAAATCCTCTCATTGGCCCCACTACTGTATCCTTCGCTGACTTGGACCCTGACGCTCCGCTCCTCCACCATGTCCTCACTTCCCAAACCTGTTACCCTGAAGGAATTGAGCTTTTTGCTGACTTAGAGTCCACGCGTCGCAAGAAAGCTCCATATACTTTGTAAGATGGAACAATCTGGTTCTTAGATCATGTTTGGGTTCCCCCTCCCTACGCAGCCATGTTATTGAGGAACATCATGTCCCCAGACAGTCAGCCACCCCAGTATCAAAAAGTGTGCATATCTCATAAAGAGAACCTACAGCTGGCCTGGGTCCTCAAAGGACATTCCCACTTGGATCTATCGTTGTGTCACCTGTGCCTGGGTGATCAGATCATTCTCGGAAGAAGGGACTGCTACACCCTTTGCAGCAGGCTGAGGGGCCATGAACCTCAGTATCAGTGGACTTCATCGTGGAGCTCTCACCTTCCTGTGGCTCAGATGCGATCATGGTAGTTGTGGGCCAATTTACCAAGTTTGCACTCTTCAACCCTGCCTCTCTTCTATTACTGCAGTTGAGACCGCAAATTTATTTGTCAACCATGTCTTTGCCATGTTTGGTCTCCCCAAGGAGATAGTGAGTGACAGAGGAACCCAGTTCATGGCCCAGTTATGGGAAGAGTTCTAACTCTCCTTCACATCAAGACCTGTAGATCCACTGCCTACCACCCCCAGTCCGATGGGCAGACTGAGCAGATGAACCAGGTACTGGGGCAGTACCTGCACTGCTATGCGACAGCCTCACAAGACACCTGGGCCAAGGATCTACCTCTAGCACAGTTTGCATACAACTGTCATGGAGGCAGCTGATAAGAATTAGACTGGGCTCCCAGTCTGGGTGTGTGAGCATCCAGTGGAGGGCCCAGAATGCCAAAGGCACAGCTGTCCTAGTGACTTGAAGTATGGGAGATCTATTAGGGATGTGAGGAAAGCAAAGGTTCATTAACGTACCAAAGGCCCCCAAGGCAACCCAGAAGGTTGCAAAGGGGGCAACCGCGAGTCTTGCAGGGGCAAACCACAAGGGCGGAGAGGCAGGGAGGATGATGACTCCTTTAGGGTTCACGGTTGCTGGGCTTTGGTTTTAAAAGGTGAGCCTGCGCGCCAGTGAGGGGTGGCACAGGGGCTGGCGCGCGAACAGGGGTGTGGGTGGAGAGGGAAACAAACCCACGGTGAGCATCAAGGCTGGGCTCCCCTTGGGTGGGGTGCTCCAGGGTCCTCAGGTGGGTGGGACCAGTGGCGGACGAGCCAGGCATGGGGGCCAAGTTTGCAAGCACAGGGGCAGGGGCGCCCTGGCACTTCTCCAACAAGGGAGCGTTTTTGGGGATCCCAGTGGCGGAATGAATGAACGGATTCGCGTTAGATGGATACACAAAATCAGACAGATTCGCATTGGACTCATATGTGAAAGCGGAAGGAAAGTTGACTCTGTCATTGGGGGTGAGACAGTTTATGGTGGATACAATTTGCCGCCATGTGGCAGGGTCGAGTGACCAGATGACCCAGTTGGCAAACATCAGGATAAGTATTTGGATAATGGCGCTTCACAGGATTGATTGGTGGAATTTTAAAAAAAGTAAGCATATGGAGGCCGCGGCAAAGTGTTCAGGGTATTAGAGTTTTATTTGGTATAAGACGTGGGAAGATTAGAGAATGAACCAACAACTGCCCCTTGATAGGGCAGTTGCCTTAAGTTTGTGGAGAATTGCATAGTGGGGATGCCAAGGGATTGGGTGATTGGGGCTCGGCAATGGGATTTGGTTGGCTGGTGGGGAGGGGGAGGGGGGACGTCCAAAATCTTGGCAAAAATCAAAAAAAAACTTTTGCAGATTTTCCAAATTTTTGGGACCAAACCAGGTTGAGGGTACTAATCTGGGCCCTAACCATTTGAGTTGGCCTGTTCACATAATTCAGATTTCTCAGATTTATCCCAGGGGGCTGTGGCTTTGGTGCTGGGTCATTTGCAACCTGGTCCAAACTCTCGATCTGACTGTTCGCATGATATGAACTTCCCAGATCCTTTCTGGGGAGTAGGGGCAACTGGTCTGAGTCACTTGCAACCTGGTTCAAAACCCAAATAATGTGCTGATCTGATTTTTGGCCCCAGCCAGTCCAGACTGGGTCCTCCAGCCCAGAATTTGTAGACTAGGCTCAAACACTAGTACTGGCTATTTTCTCAAAATTTTGGCATGTTTTCCCTGGTGAGTGAGGGGTCCCGGGGGCCTGCCCATGGCCCCTGGCTTGCATAATCTCTTAGCAGGACCCCTCTATTAGTCTTATTAGGGTTGAGGCGGGGGGAGGGGAGAAACCTGGTTTTTTTTAGGAAGGGCAGTCACCCAGCGCTTATCTATCACATGGGCTAGGTCACCCAGCTGTGACAGAGGGTTCACTGGAGCCTTGTGGCCCTTTTTCATCTGGAAGGGATGTTGATCCCTATTTAGTTGCAAGGGCTGGTCCCCAGGACTTACAGTACGCTTTCCTTTTTTGACAGGGAGGAGGCCCCCACCTGGGGCATGGACCAAGGCATAGTTCTTGCGCTTCTCTGGGAGCTTTATGGCCAGGATGGCCACGATCTTTGGGGGGATGGGGGGCTGCCAGGTGGGAGGTGTGGAATTCCTCTATTAGGTCCTTGCAATTTGCGCAGTCATGTACACTCACCCAGATGTTCTTTTAAGAGTTGTAGCCTTTCCAGGCAACCAGGCATTGAACAGATCTGCAGGACCTCTGGGATGCCAGGATAGCCTCCACCTCCACTTCCTGGGATTCCCCAATGAGGATTGGCTCTGGTGATGTTGCCTTTCCCCTTTGAAGGGGTCAGGAGGGAGGTATGGAAGACATTATGCTGCTTCCAATGAGTGGGTAGCTTCAAATGGTAGGTTCCATTGCCTAAGTCTTTCTTGACCTCAAAGGATTCAGAGCATTTGGCTGCAAGTTTTTGGGTGGGGGCTTTCAAGGGAATATTGTGGGTGTCCAGCTTAATGAGGTAGCCAACTTTAATCTCATGTCTGGGGAGGTGCTTCCAGTCAGCAAACTTTTTGTAGTCCTCGATGGACTTTGTCAAATGTTCACAAACCAGGTTGTGTGTCTCGCAGAGTTCACACACACAGTCTTCGGCTGCAGGAACTGCTGAGGAGAGCTGGGGCCAATTTGGAAGGAGGGGTTGTAACCCAGGGTGGCCTCGAAGGGGGAGAGGTTGTTTGAGGAGTGGAGTGAATTGTTATATGCAAACTGTGCAAGGGGCAGGTCCTTGGCCCAAGTGTCTTGCAAGGCTGTCGCATAACAACGCAGACACAGCTCCAGTACCTGGTTTACCTGCTCAGTCTGCCCATCGGACTGGAGGTGGTAGGCAGTAGATCTGCAGGGCTTGATGCTGAGGAGGGTTAGAAACTCTTCCCAGAATTGGGCGGTGAACTGGGTTCCTCTGTCACTCACTATCTCTTTGGAAAGAACAAACATGGCAAAGACATGGTTGACAGATAAATTTGCGGTCTCCACCACAGTAATAGAGGAGTGGCAGGGTTGAAGAGTGCAAACTTGGTAAATTGGTCCACAACTACCATGATCGCATCTGAGCCACAGGAGGGTGGGATCTCCACGATGAAGTCCACTGAGACTGAGGTACTAGCCTTCAGCCTGCTGCAGGGGGTGTAGCAACCTCTTCTTCCCAGAATGGTCCAATTTTGCCTGGGCGCAGGTGAAACAGCGGGAGATCCAGGAGGGGATGTCCTCTGAGGACCCTAACCAATTATAAGTTCTCTTTATGAGATCCGCGCACTTCTTGATTCCAGGGTGCCCAACAGTCTGGGGGACATGGTGTTCCTCATTAACGCAGTTTTGTAGGGATGGAGGGACCCAAACCCAATCACAGAGCCAGATGGTTCCCTCCCACAAAGTTTATGGGGCTCTCTTCTGACTCATGGACTCTAAGTCATTATAAAGCTCTAATCCTTCCAGGCAACAGGTCTGGGCAGCGAGGACGTGGAGGAGGAGCGGGGCGTCTGGGGGAAGGTCAGCAAAGGCTACTGTTGGGGGGGCCAAGGAAAGGATTTGGAAGGGGGGCACTACAGTAGTAAGCTCTAGCGTGTCCTCTCCACCATCGGGTGATAGAGATGGGTTCTTGCTGAGCATGTCCAGCAACATGTTCAGGGGGCCTTTTATGAATTCATATTAAAATGAAACCCGCATAGATCCTGGTATGTATATGTTTGCCGGTGGCCCAACTTCTGGGGTTTGCGGTAGTATAGTAATGCCTTATGGTCAGTATGAATGGTGATTTCATGCTGGGCGCCCTGCAGGAGGTATCACCAGTGGGTGAGCGACCACGCCACTGCCTCTAGCTCCTTGACATATATTGGCCACACTTGTTCTGTGGAGGTGAATTTGCTTGAGTAGTAGGCCATGGGGTGCTCGACCCCCTCATGCTCCTGTAGCAGTACGGCACCCACCGCCACCAATGAGGCGTCGCAGGCTACTATAAAGGGGTGGGAGGAGTCAGCATGCCGCAGGACTGGGGCGGTGAGGAAAACCTCCTTGATAGCCTCAAAGGCCTGCTGGCATTCTGGGGACCACCTGAGGGGGGCGTTCTTCCAAGTGAGGGGTGAAGGGGTGCCACCAGTTGGGCGAGGGCTGGGGACAATTTTTTTAAGAAGGTGATGGTGCTGAGGAAACTTCGAAGTTGTTTCTGTGTAGTTGGGGTAGGCCAATACTGGATCACCTCGAGCTTAGAAGGGGGAACAGCATATCCATCCTTCATGATGAGATTACCTAAGAAGGTCACTTCATCCTAGAAAAATTCGCACTTTGAGGGTTGTACGAAAAGCCCTGCCTTTTGGAGGGCTGCCACCACTGCTTCTAGATCCTTGGCGTGTTTCTCTGGGGTAGGGGAGTGGATCAGAATATCATCAATGTAGGCTACAGCGCATAAAAAGTGCAAGTCCCTAAGCACATCATTGGTGAGGCGTTGTAAAGTGGCTGGAGCGTTCTTCAGTCCAAAGGGCATCACTCTTAACTGTTAAAGACCCCGGTGGGTGTGGATAGCTGTGAGCCACTCCTGTCATCTCGCCACCCTCACCTGGTTAAAGGCGTTCACTAGATCCAACTTTGAGAAGACCCAGGATTTGGTGATGTCTTGTGCGATGGTTTACTTTAAGGGTAACGGGTAGGGGTCAGGGATGGTGATGTTGTTGAGGTGGCATAGTCGACGCAAGGGCGCAGGGTGCCATCTGCTTTCCAAGCGAAAACTATGGGGAGGCGACAGGTGAAGCTTTCTTAATAAGCCACCCCTTCTCTAACATCTCGTCTAGCCAAGTCCCCAAAGCCTTGTCCTCTTCCTCAGTGTAGGGGTAGAGGGCAGTTGATTTTAACTATAACGACTGTCATTTGAAATGTTAGGTCATATTTGGAGTGTAGGGGGATCTTGGAAGCCAGTGACATGTCAAAGATGGACTTGTAGGGGGTTAGGAAGGGTGGGAAGTCCGAAGGGAGGTCAATTGGAGTGGGATCAGGGGGTAGAGCCAAGGGATGTGCCCAGGGGAGGGTTTTTCATATAGGGAAACTCTCCACTCAACTTGAGGTTTGAGAACAACAAGGAGTTATTTGCAAGATTAATGCAGAACTGCTGTCACCGCCACCAGCCCACCCATAAAAAACAGGGTAGAGCAAGTTTTGCACGGCTGAGATTTGGTCACTAAACCAAAAATCGTGAATGGAGAAGTGCAATGGGCGTCAGATGCGGTAAGGCTTCATGGGCTCTGATGAGGCGCCCAGGACCAATGAGATTTCTTCCATCATCAGGTCCAAGGAACGTGCCACACAGAGGTTGATAAAGTTGCCTGCCGCTCTGGTGCTAAGGAGGGCTTTCACAGTAATTTTGCCTAACTCTGAGGGAAAGAGATAGGGAACAAGAAGTAGGCTTGATCCTCTTTATTGGGATGGGTGAGAGAGAGGGTAGCTGAGGAAAGGGCATGAACCATCATCAGAAGAGACTGACCAAGAGGCGCCGAATTGGTCTGTAACTGGGGAGGGGTTTCTGCTTCGTCCTTGTCCCAAATGGGGCAGTGAGGGTTGATGCATATGCCCTCTCCACTCTCTTCGATGGGGGCCTTCAGGTTAACTGGGGGGGCGATAGCACCAAGACGGGCATGCTCTGAACTCTGGGGAATCAAGGACCCACTCTCATGATCCGGGGTGAGGGCAGGGGTGCAGCAGGCAGGGGTTCTTCCGAGGGGAAGGTGCCCAAGGTGAGTAAAGAGGGGGCGCAGAGGGCGGCGAGGCCTGGGGGGGCGCTTCCCTTGGCCGCAACCAATGGCAGGGGGAGAAGGGGTGGCGCGCGGTACCTCAAGAGCTGCGACAGCCCCCACAGGGGCGTGGAAAGGCCTGGCCCCAATCGCACAGGCCACCAAGAATGCAATTTTCAAGAACCCATGGAGGGGGTCCCAAGATGCATGGGCGGTCACAGTGGGGTCCAAGGCAGCTCGGAAGGCGAGGATGGCAATTTCAGGAGGGATAGGCACAGTGGGAGCCAGGGCTGTAAAGGCTTTGATCAAGGAGGTAAGTCTGTGGCTGTCTGTCCTAGTGTGAAGAGATGGAGGAGTCGCGCCAGTCTAGACTCAGGGGCCTGGACCGCCAAAGTGACCAGCGCAAGTAGGGGGGTGGGGTTCCCAGACTTAGCAGCGGAGCAACACTCCCTTGACCCAGCGATGGGCGCCCTTGTCTAGGGCGTCAAGGAGAGCTACACTCTGCTGGGCATCGGAGGGAAGGAGGTACTTCCCCCATCAGCAGTAAAACGCACCTGAAGTTCATCCAGGACACCCAGGATTTGGTCAGCCACCTCATCAGAAGGGATAGGGGGACCCCCAACCCTATCATGTTGACTGATGGGGTGACACCTGTTGCCAGGGCTCAGCGGGGCTGGGACCAGTTCAACACAACCTTGCGGCACACTCAGATGAACGAGGCAGATAACCAGCAGTAGAAGGCCAGGTCAAAGGGAGAGAATATTTAGAGTAATGGCGTAAACCAACGCTTCTCCAGTGCCAGCAAGGAGGGGGAGAAGGCCAAGGTTACTGGTTGGTTCATTATGTCATGGAGGCGACTGATAAGAATTAGACTGGGCTCCCAGTCTGGGTGTGTGAGCACCCAGTGGAGGGCCCAGAATGCCAAAGGCACAGCTGTCTAAGTGACTTGAAGTAGGGGAGATCTGTTGGGGATGTGAGGAAAGTAAAAGTTCATTAATGTACCGAAGGCCCCCAAGGCAAACCAGAAGGTTGCAATGGGGGCAACCACGAGTCTTGAGGGGCAACCCCCAAGGGCGGGAGAGGCAGGGAGGACAATAACTCCTCCAGGGTTTGCAGTTGCTGGCCTTTGGTTTCAAACGGGTGAGCCTGCACACCAGCGAGGGGCGGCACAGGGGCCGTCATGCAAACAGGGGCATGGGTAGAGAGGGAAACAAACCCATGGTGAGCATCAAGGCCAGGCTCCTCTTGGGCGGGATGCTCCAGGGTCCTCAGGTGGGTGGGACCAGTGGCGGACGAGCCAGGCATGGGGGCCAAGTTTGCGAGCACAGGGGCAGGGGCGCCCTGGCACTGCCCCAACAGGGGAGTTTTTTGGGGGGATCCCAGCGGTGGAGTGAATGGATGGATTTTCATTGGATGGATTTGCGTTGGACAAATACGTAAAAGTGGACAGAGAGTCAACTCCATTGTCAGGGGCAAGACAGTTTATGGCGGATACAATCTTCCACCATGTGGCAGGGTCAAGTGACCAAATGACCCAGTCAGTGAACATCAGAATTAGTATTTGGATAATGGCGTGCTTTGATAAATTGATTGGTAGAATTTTTTATAAAAGTAAGTAGATGGAGGCCGCGGCAAGGTGTTTGGGGTATTTAAGTTCTATTTGGCTTAAGCGTGGGAAGATTAGAGAATGAACCAACAACTGCCCATTGACAGGGCAGTTGACTTAAGTATGGGGATAATTGCATAGTGGGGATGCCGAGGGATTGGGGATTGGCAATGGGATTTGGTTGGCTGGTGGGGAGGGGGTGGGGGATGTCCAAAATCTTGTCAAAAATCAAAGAAAACTTTTGCGAATTTTTCTGAGATTTTTGGGCCAAACCAAGTCGATGGTACTGATCCAGGCCCTGACCATTTGAGTCAGCCTTTTCACATGGTTCAGATTTCCTGGATTCGTCCGGAGGGGCTGTGGCCTTGGTGCTGGGTCATTTGCAACCTGGTCCAAACTCTCAATCTGACTGTTTGCATGATATGAACTTCCCAGATCCTTCCTGGGGAGTAGGGGCAACTGGTCTGAGTCACTTGCAACCTGGTTCAAAACCCAAGTAATGTGCTGATCTGATTTTTGGCCCCAGCCAGTCCAGACTGGGTCCTCCAGCCCAGGATTTGTAGACCAGGCTTTAACACTAGTACTGGCTATTTTCTCAAAATTTTGGCATGTTTTCCCTGGTGACTGAGGGGTCCCAGGGCCTGCCCATGGCCCCTGGCTTGCATAATCTCCTGGCAGGCCCCTCTATTAGTCTTATCAGGGTTGAGGCGGGGGGAGGGGAGAAACCTGGTTCTTTTTAGGGGGAAGGGCAGTCACCAAACGCTCATCTACCACATGCACCAAGTCGCTCAACTGCGACAGGGGGTCAACTTGGGCCTTTGGACCCCTTTTTGTCTGAAAGGGGTGTTGCTCCCTATCCAGTTGCAGGGGCTGGTCCCCAGGACTTACTTTTTGCATACAACAACTCCCTCCATTCCTCAACCAGCTTCAATCCCTTTGAGGCTACTCTGGGGTATTAACCCCTCTTTCCAGATTGGCTTCAACTCCCCTCTGCAGTTCCTGCCACCATGGACCACATAAGCTCTCTCTGCAAGATGCACAACCTGGTTTGCAAACACTTGACAAAGTCCACCAAGGACTACAAGAAGTTCACTGATTGGAAGTGCCTTCTGGGGCATGAGATCAAGGTTGGTTCCCTTGTCATGTTAGATACGCGCAACCTTCCCCTGAAAGCCCCCACCCTCAAGCTTGCAGCCAAATGCTCAAGACCCTTCAAGGTCAAGAAGGATTTAGATGACAGAGCCTACCGCTTGAGACTGCCCATGCACTGGAAGCAGCACAATGTCTTCTACACCTCCCTCCTAACCCCCTTTAAGGGGGTGTCAGGATTT